>JARJRE010000128.1:0-98496 GCA_030783385.1 Akanthomyces dipterigenus | reverse complement strand
TTCCCCTCCTCCCATTCCCCTCCCAGCGCCAGTCGCCTTTTTGCTAATCTCAACGGGAATGCGCAGCCAAGGGAACACGCGCCCGTCTCCAGGAAACACCACAACAGGCCGCCGAGCGTCTCGAAAAGATGCGCGGCGCCGTCCGCACCATGCTCGAGTGCGTCGGCGAGGACCCCGACCGCGAGGGCCTCCTCGACACCCCCTCGCGCTACGCAAAGGCCATGCTCTTCTTCACAAAGGGCTACCAGGTCAACGTCGACGACCTCGTCAACAATGCCCTCTTCAACGAGGGCCACAACGAAATGATTGTCGTCAAGGATATCGAAGTCCATTCTCTCTGCGAGCACCACCTCGTTCCCTTTACCGGAAAAGTCAGTCTTTATTTTCCTCGCTGCGCTCGACGTGAGGCTGGCAAAGTACAAATCTCTTGTGCTTCCTCTCCTCGCCACGCCTCGCCCGTTGACAAAGCCCGTCGTGATACTAACAGACATCCAGATGCACATTGGCTACATCCCCCGCAACACCGTCATCGGCCTCTCCAAGCTCCCCCGCATCGCCCAAATGTACGCCCGCCGCCTCCAGGTCCAGGAGCGCCTCACCAAGGAGGTCGCCAACGCTGTCATGGACATTCTCAAGCCCCAGGGCGTCGCCGTCGTCATGGAGTCGTCCCACCTCTGCATGGTCATGCGCGGCGTCGAGCAGACCGCCACCTCGACCATTACCTCGTGCGTCCTCGGCTGCTTCGAGCGCAAATCCAAGACGCGCAACGAGTTTCTCTCCCTCGTCGGCATCAACAGAGGGTAACCCGCCGAGATTCTCCCTCACCACGAGGTTCTTGGCCACGTTGGACCGTCCGCCTTTGGATAGCGGGAAAGGGGAGCATCATGCATTGTGTGACTAAAAAATTTCAACATTCATGTTACGGCGTATCGGCGTTTTCTTCACATTCGAGCGAAAAACTATATTCGACTTTATATACTCAGCGAGGCTGCATCTTCAACAACAGCCTACACTACACTTCAACATATATACTCGCAAGAGCCATCATCTCTCTTATATTGCACTTCAAAGACTACAGTGGGCTCAACGCCCTGGATTTTGTATTCTACAGGCCTCGTTTACATGATTTGATGCATGGTGAGCTTTGCTTGAGCCATCACTCAATCCAATACACAGCATCTAATGCGCATTCGTGCAAAAGCCAGGCCAAAGAGCCTGCAGTTCCATTTCTCCCATCGCACACAGTCTAGCAAGGCAAAGTCTCGTAAAAAATCGGAAAAATGAGCCCTTCTCCCAGGCAAAGCAACATTTGCGCACTCGTACCATTGCGCCTGAATTCCCATGTCCATACAATTGGTGCCTTGAAACTCCTCACCCATACTCGTACATCCTCTGCCCTCAACTCCGCCAGTGACAAAAGATACTCAACACAAGAAAAAATACCATCAAACGCCTGCTCTGTTATAGTACCCATGTAGCGCCGCTTACGCCCCATCAATCATTGCATCCAGTCCATTGCGTTCATCTTCCAGCAGCTCCGTCGTCATCTTGGTATGCTCTCCATCCTGGGTTTTTTGGGGCTCTTCTCCAGCCCGCTCTTCATTGGTCTCGTTCCCGAGCATCTTTTGCGCCTTGCCATCGTCCATCACCTCCTTCGCCTCCTTCAACGTAGTCACGGCCGCATCTCGGAGCGAACTCTTTGTCCAGACATCGGCACCCCAAATTTTCTCAGCCTGCCTTTTACCGTCCTCGCTTCGACCCAGAATTTCGAGCGCCTTGGCTTTGCCTTTGCCGGTATGGATATCAATGTCATCAATGGATTCGTAAAGAGGTCGGGAATTACCATCGCCTAGCCGCGTGCCCTGTCCCTCCGACATGGACTGATCTTGGCGCTGATCAGCCATGGAATCATCTTGGCCGTCCGAGTCCGAATGATCACGCTTGTCCGAGCCGTTCTGCCCATCTTGTCCATAATAGCCGAGTCCACCATGAGGACCGCTCGAAATTGGAGCTTGACTGGGTCCATGCCCCGAATGCGCAGCGGCAGCGGCAGCCTCGGCGTTGGCAGCCTTGCGTCGCAAGCTGTTGGCCTTCCCTTTAGCATGTTCTGGCAGATCGTCCGGATTCTCAACCCCGTATTCAACCAGCATCTTCTGCAGCTTCGTCGGCCGTGGCTTTCGGGTGCTCAAGGATACCTCGAGAATGGGCGGCGCCACCGGGGCAACCGGATACCACTTGTGAAGCTCCTGTCGGAAAAAGTTCGTCTCGTAAGTAAGCAGTATTTCAGCGCCCTCCAACTTGCGCAGGTAGAATCGTTGCGTCTCGGCCTCAGCTTTTGAAGAGACAAGGGCGTTGCAATACCGTGCAATGTAGTCGCGGAAATTTTGGGCATTTGAGATGATGCGCTGCAAGACATCTTCCTCGTCCGGCTGAAAAGGCAGAAAGGGCACTTCTTCAATGAGCGCAATCAGGTCTTCAAGCTTGGGGCGTGCTGCGTCTCTGGGAATCTTGATTCTATAGTCGCAGATGGGGCAGGTGTACTTGTCCTCCTCCTTGACTTTGCCGCGCGCAATTTTGAGACATTTGTAATGATACCATTCGTGGCAAAGCTCACACTCAATCATCATGCCAGCCTCAACCTTGCGGCACATGCAAAATACTTGTCGAGGACGAGCTTGCTCGCGACCCCTGTTCTCGTCCGGACTCTGCTCTCGTGACACAGGCTCCGCAGGAAGGCGAGGAGTGTCGTGCTCGGTGTCGAAACAGTCCAGGTTACGCTCCAGCACATACTCAAGATGGCTCTTGAGAATATGAAGAGGCGCATTAGACTTTCCAAAGAGTCGCTTGCCCCTACGCATCCAATCCTCGTGACGCTTACGCTCGTTTTCGAGCTCCAGAGTGCCATTTGGTTTCGAGTTGAGATCATCCAGCTTCTTCGTCACCTCGACGACTTCTTGGTACTTTGGCCGCTTGCTGAAGTCATTTTCACGGCAGCGCTCAGTGATGTAGATGATTTGACGATGTGCCTCTCGTTGCTTCTGCAGAATGTGATCAACGGCCGCCAGCGTGTCCTTGGAGACGGGGAGAGCACCAGCTTGCACCTGCTTGGAAAGTGCCTCCAGCTGCGGATAGTGAACAAGCTCGGCATGAATCAATTCCCTGGCCTTGGTCTCCCACGACTGACCAGCAGCCATTTGGTCGCAGTAAAACTTGAAGTGATCATTGTAGGTCGGAATTTCCAGTCGCTTGCCCTCTTCGATCAAGGCCTGAACTTCAGAAAGAGCCAAAAATAATCCTCGATTTGTACGGGCCTTTTCGTTCCAACGCAACTGATCCAGCACTTTGGAAAGCTGATCGAGTTCGGGTGTATCTACATTAAAAGAGCGTCCTTCCTCGAGCAGTTCCTCGATAGCTTCCACGCCAAGGCTAGTGCCATTTTCGAGCGCTCGCGCGGCATTGGCTTGAAATTCCTTGACAGCGGCTGCACGTTCTTGGAGTTGTGAAATCTCCACGCAGTCGAAACCAATGCGCTCGGCATCGCGAAGCAGCCGATAAATGTTGCTCACGCTGCGAGGTTCGCGTTCTTTTTGATCCTGGTGCGAGCTGCCAATTGATCTGCGCGTGCCAGTCTGCCAGACACGTTCGTTTTTACGTCGATTTTGCTGCTTGCGAACAATGTAGCTTGTTGCCTCATCGACCCACTCGTTGCATCGATCGACGAATTCTTTGAGAATGGGCAGGGATGGAAGATCGAAGGAAATGCGTTCGCCTTCGTGAAGGAGACCTCGAAGAGATTTCAGCGATGGAGTCACCTCTTCGTCAAGGAGTTTTTCGTACTTCTCTTCCCATTGTTCAGGGGTGTCAGCCTTCTCAATGACCTTTGTATGAGCCTCCTTCATCATGTTCTCTGATTTGCGAAAGTAGAGCGTGTGGCCAATACCGAGGTGTCGGTTTTGTTCACTTTCGTCACAGCAGGCATAGTTGCCTGCATGTAAAATGCATAGAACCTTGCCGGACTGATGACATTTGTATCTGGAGAGGTAAGCAAAGGCTTTGCAGTAGCTGCAGCACTGTTCGTCTTCGTCCAAAACATCTTCATCCTCAATCTTGAAAGCGAGGGGGCATTCTCCATGTCCGTCCCTGAAGTGTTGGCATGCGTGCGACGAATCGAGATGATTCTTGACAAATCGTGCACGTTCAGCCAACTCTCTCTTTTGGATGCGCTCAAGCGCGGGACCAAGCCATTTGGCGGTGGATATTGTGAGCCCGGCCGACGCTCCTTCGGCAGCAGTCCATAACAGCTCGTCGTGAGAGAAGCAAGGCTGGCGTCGGAACGCTTGCAACCTCTCCACACCAGCCATGCCGTACGACTCCCAGTCTGGAGGGGCAAAGTTGACCGCCTCGTTAAAGTTGAAGCCGTGGTTGAAGCCAGCATGGTACGCCTGGGGGAAAGTAATGACCATCTGGCCGGCACGCTGGTCGATGGCATAGACACGAACACCAGCCTTGGTAAGTTGCTCGGGGGTGAGCAGGGTGACAAGCTGGAAGAGGAGGTCGGGCTGGGTTTCGAAGAGTTCTGGTACTGCCTCTCGCATGGCGGCTTCAAATTTTTCAGCATCCGCACCAGGAATGCCGTACCACGTCTTGGTTGCGCCAAAATGTTGGTAGTTGGCAGAGTAGGCATAGTGATCTTCATTGTGCCAGCAGAATGTAGAAAAAATCATGCCAACGTAGACCCAAGGAACGGTCATGCCAGAAATGTCTGATTTGATGTGTCGAAAAAGACTCTCCGTGGCAAAGGGAAGCACATTGAGATTCCAACCATCCGCAGCATAAGGATTACTGGGGTTCTTTTCAAGCGTGGGAAAGCCAGAACCATGGGTCGTGCAGTGAATGTCGGCGCCGTATTCAACTTCCACGGTTTCTTCCAAGTCAGCAACAAGACGCCAGAACTCATTCTCGACATCTTCCTCGGTAACGGGTCTGTGGCATTTCAGCGCACTGTCAAAGGGCATCTTCTTTTCAAAGTAGCCCTGCTTGAAGTCATTTGCTTTTTGCTGGAATTGTTTGAGTGAGTATAAGCCACCCTCTTCAAAGCCAAATTGACCATCGCCAACGAGGCAGCGAGGACAGTTCCACCCAGTGTCTGGTTTGCGCTTCAGAGGAGGGTCCAAGCAGAG
Source organism: Akanthomyces dipterigenus (assembly GCA_030783385.1). Taxonomy (NCBI): domain Eukaryota; kingdom Fungi; phylum Ascomycota; class Sordariomycetes; order Hypocreales; family Cordycipitaceae; genus Akanthomyces; species Akanthomyces dipterigenus. The sequence continues at coordinate 93,316 of JARJRE010000128.1, read as the reverse complement.
TCCGTGGTAGGAGTTGTCGCAAGACTCGCAGACAAGCAAGTTTCCAGCGTCCTCACCTCGGCCACAGGCTTCGCAGGCCTCACCAGGGGCAACGTCTTCTTCACGCGGTATGCGGGGAACAGATGGGCGGAATGGCGTCATGTGGGAGCCGGCAACGGTGGGAACATTGTCCCTCCTTAGACGCTTGCTGCGACGGTTTTTGCCGTCTTCATTGTCACTGTCGGCTTCCTTTCTGGAATCATCAGACACGACGTCACTGCTCAGACCTCTCTTGATCTGAGCGGCACTGCCCAGCACGTTATGCTCATCTGGTGTCGCATTCCGGGTGCCGACTACTTCTGGTGTGAAGCTTTTGCAGTCGCTTGAGGCTCTGTTGATGCTGGTGAAACCAGAGTTGACAGCCGTGAAACCGGACCCTCCGGATGTGGGCGCTGGAGGGGCATCAATCATGGGGGTATCACGATCGGCTTCCCGCTTGAGACCACTTTGAAGCGCCTCGGAAGCCTGTCTGGCCGGGGACTCGGCGTTTGCACCAGAGGGTGTATTGACCTGAGAACGCTTGACGGGCGTTTGTGCGGGACTAGGCGTCAAAGGTCCGCCATATTCCTGCTCCAGCTGTTGATGGACACCAGGTTTGGCGATGCGGAGGTATTCCTCGTATGGGCAGAGCCAGCGCTGGTACGAGTTTTTGAGGGATGTGGACAGTGAAGACATAATCTTGCCACTGTACCCCAAGTCACGGCCAATCTCTGCCCACTTTTTTAGCTTGCAGACATTGTCAAAGCCTCCTCTGGACTCGACGGCCTTTTTCAAGCGATAGAGATCCAAAGGTTTTTTATCGACATATGGTAAACGGTGTAGGTTATTGCCTTGCTGCTTGTGAAATTTAGAGAGACCGTCTAGGTAGGTCAGGTTTGCGCGTGTGCCTGCAGTGAAATGTGAGTGGGTGTGGCAACGGGCTGATGAGATGAAAAGGGTACATACTGCCCTCAACAGAGTTGAGTTCCTGTTTCCTCGTTCGAAAATGGAATTTCTGCAGTCAAGTCAGTCAAGCAAAAAAGGGATGCCAGGGCTGACGGCGCCGGTGGAGTGGTGACGAAGAGGAAGGCCTACCTCGGTGTCGATGGCAAACTCAGGGTTCCAAGAGTCCGGGGGAATAATCTTGCAGATACCATACTGCGAAGCCTCGGGCCTTATTTTCTTGATGTACTCTAAAGGATCGCGCCATTCCTCTGCGGTAGGGCAATAGGTCGGTGCATCGGAAATACCGTGCGGTCGGCTGGCCTTTTTGATGGGCTCACGGGAAGCAGTGGGCTGGCCCCGACGTTCGACAGAGGTGAGATCGAGGGCGGTGCCGGACATGGCACTGAGCGGGATGGTGGCAGTCGGGTGGTAGCCATTGGAGTTGACCTTGGATTTGGGTTTAGTTGGTCCGACAGAGCTGCGTGCACTGGTCGTGACGGTCGCACTAGCCGTCATACCAGGAGCCATGGTGCCGGGGGTTTGGGGTATCAAAGTGTATAATTTCAGAAGTCGTTGGAAAAGAACAAGTGTGCCGGAGCAACAAGGAGAGTCGGTTCGTCGCAGGAAATCGATAGGGGGACGATGCGCCGTGAAAGGATGGAGGGTACGATCAAGATACCAGGGGCATCGTCGCGGAGCTGTAAGAGGTGATGCCGGCAGCACGACCGGTCGAATATTGCAAGGGCAGAGGGCCGAGGCTCAGAGTTTGCGCAAGTCTAGTTTTGCAGGTCAGAAATCGCAGTCGCATGTAAAAGCACGGGGCCGAGTGAGGGCTATGAGGACACAGGGTCGTGTGCACGGCGAGAGGAACGGCATCAAACGCGGCGCAGAAAAAAAGAAAGCGTGAGAAATAATGCAGTGGCGAGCAGACTTACAAAAAGTGCCTGCACAAAAAAATCAAAGTAGAAGATACAAGCCAGAGTCGAAGCGTTTGGCTCGCATGGCCTTGAAGGAGCGTCAAGAGGGAAAAGAACGAGTCATGCAGCGTGAAGGCCAGCGTTGGTGCAAGGTGTAGATGTCGAAGCGATGGAGGGCGGGCGAGGAATGGGTCGAGGGAGCGTCCCCCAGATGTGAGAGATGGGAAGAGGTTCCTGGGCGAGCCGTCGCGAAGTACCTGAGCCGGCGCTGGGGCCCCCGCGAGCGAGCAAGTACCTTGCCGATAGCACTTGTACAGTGGCCGACGACACTGGTAGGGGGCCACTTTTCCTTTTTTGCCGGAACGGACAGTCTGCGGTCGGGCGGTACTTGCAGGCTGTATGGCGATCCCACCAAGGGCAGAGTACTCTTGCCGTGCGGTGCAAATTGGAGACTTGTGCTTGCCGGGGTGGGCAAAGCGCGGCTCAGCTTCCGCAATGTCCAATGGATGTACCAGGCACCAAGGTGGCCCCCATTAGGCATGGGTATTGCGATGAGCTCGTGTACTCTCTACTTCTTTAGTACTTGAGAGCTGCATCTCCAGCACATGCAGGTGAGCCGCAGCCGAGAGCCAGCAGCCAATGGCGCAAGATAGTGTTTCCCCATCTACTCTGTACGGATAATGGGCTCTAACTATTTCATTATTTGATTGTCAGCCTCGCTACACCAGCATCAACACCTTTATCAGTCAACGGAGCAGACAAACAGGCTTCTGAGCTTGTATCGCTCGCAGCACATTCTCTCGCTCAATCGAGAAACATTCAACCGAAAAACATTGACAAAGCACAACTGGCACGGCGCCATGCACTTCAATTCACACCATGGGTACCGGCTGGGTCTACGGATACCTAGTCGTCGCCCATCTTCCGTTGCGCAGTGGATCCACTGAGTAGCTTCGCCCTGCCAATATTACAAACTCTACCACTGTTGCTGAGAACCCAGAGGAACAACGCTGCAGACCATGATAGCAACTCGATCGATTTGGCGGCCAACGGCGTTGAGCGACATCTCTATGGTGTGCGCGCGCATCCTTCTCTTTCGAATGCACATACTTTGTCATTGCGCGGCTTGCAGTCTCACAGCTGCCCGAACACCGCGCACAGCTCTAGGCACCCAGCAAATTTACGTTTGGGACCTTGATTGTACCACCAAGTCTGCCTACTGGTAGGACACACCAACTCCTGTAGCACTCCACAGAGTGACATGCAGGTCCTGCTTACCTAGACGACGGTTGTTGGTGCTACCGTGCACCCAATATCTGGCCAAGTCGCTGCCACCAAAGTCGGGAGGATTATAGTCCGTCAGTTTGGAGAAAAAAATCTAGAGAAAGTAAATAATACAAGTCTTCCGCTCCCAGGTCCAGCCTTCTGACTTTCGGGTTTTCCAGTCTTCTTTTTCGCTTTTTCGTCAGACCACCGCTTGCGCCACAACATCTCTGATCCAGCTCGGCTCCGACCAAGCAAGCCATGACACCTCCGCAGTATTTCCAAGCACCGCAGAAATAACAAAACAAAATCGAAGCGATCGACTGGCAATTTCCGGCCCCTCATTAACATTTTCAGCTTGTTTTTGTATCCAAGTGGATAATTTCTCCATTGTCGGCTGGCCTAATGCAGCTAATTTATAAGGCTTATCCCAAATCAAGGTACCGGGTACGTGCGTGACGTCAATGAAGCGATGCCGATCGACAGGTCAGGGCAGCTAGGTAAACAAGGCTATAAAGAAAGACCATGGCGCTTGAACCATAAAAGTGCTTCCGCCTGCATGTTTGCCAAGTCACGTTGGAGTCTGAGACAAGAAACAATCAATTGAACCAGAAGCATGGCCAAAACAATATTCTTAAGAGCCCTGCCGCTGGCAGCCTCCGTCTCGGCGTCAGCCCTGTACTCGACGTACGACTTCAACCCTCTACACCATCTCACAGGCATCGCCCCTTACTTTGAGCCTCAAGATCCTCCCGCCTCCCCCGACGCGCCCCAGGGCTGCACGGCAAAGCGCGCCGCCTACCTCGTCCGCCATGCCGCCATCTACGCCAACGACTTTGACTTTGAAGAGTACATTGAGGGCTTCGTCGACAAGCTCAGCAACACCACCGTCGACTGGACCAAGGTCCCCGAGCTGAGCTTCCTCGCCGGATGGAGCGCGCCCATCAGCGACGCCGAGGTCTCGCTCCTGACCCGCGTCGGTCGCCTCGAGGCCACCCAGCTCGGCGTCGACCTCAACTTTCGCTACCCCAACTTTAGCGTCCCCAAGCAGGTGTGGACGTCGTCGGCCTCGCGCACGGTGCAGTCGGCCAAGTCGTTTGCGCGCGGCCTCGAAAAGGACGATAAGAGCGCCATCCACGTCCGAAGCATCTACGAGTCCAAGGAGGCCGGCGCCGACAGCCTCACCCCGTACAAGGCCTGCCCAGCCTACTCGTCCTCGGCCGGTAGCGACCAGTCGGACGAGTTTACCGACAAGTACACCAAGCCCATCATTGCGCGCCTCAAGAAGGCGGCGCCGGGCTTCAACTTTACCACCAAGGATGTTTTCGGCATGCAGCAGCTGTGCGGCTACGAGACGGTCATTCGCGGCAAATCGCCCTTTTGCAGCCTCAACCTCTTCACCCCCGACGATTGGCTGGCCTGGGAATACTCCGAGGACGTCCGATACCACTACAATGTCGGCTACGGCAGCAACGTGGCCGGCTACAACGGCCTCCCCTGGCTCAAGGCCACGGGTGACCTGTTGATGAGCAATACAAAGAATGGCAGCAACAGCAGCAGCAGCAGTGTCGATGACTTGCTGGTCAGCTTCACGCATCGCGAGATGCCGCCCATGGTCATTGTTGCCATGGGCCTCTTCAACAACTCGGACTTTGGCGGCGCGGCCAACATCAACGAGACCATGCCCACCGACCGCATCAACTACCGCCGCGCGTGGAAGAGCTCCAACCTCTTGCCGTTCCTCGGCAACATTGCCATTGAGCGCCTGCAGTGCAAGGGCAGCTACGGCTACGACGACGGCGAGTTTTACCGCGTGCTGGTCAACAGCGCACCGCAGCCGCTGCCTACCTGCGCCGACGGGCCGGGCACGAGCTGCTCCCGCGACGCGTTTGGCACGTATCTGAAGCAGCGCGCGGACATGTTTACGGGCTTTACAGAGCACTGCGGTGTGACGTACAAGAACAGCACGGATAAAATGTCGCTATACACGGCAAAGAGTAACAGCACCTCAAACTAAAGGTTCCGCAAATACTAAAAGGATACTTGGAGGCGTAGTAATAAGCAAAAATGGGGTGTAATAGCTATCTAGAATAAATAGACATTATGTATAGAATGAAATGTACTCGTTGATGCCTCTGCCGACTGCAGCCGAACGCATCCATCCGCTTCTCACCCATGTCCCGAGACAAGCAGAAGCAAGGCACTTAGACGAAGATGGGAGTGCAGCCAAAGTTGACGAGGCCCTATTGTCAGAGTCCGTGTTAGCAGGGTGTCGCTTTTCAACCGAGTCCTTCTGTTCTGCTGCGTCTTGACAACTCACATTCTGCACAGTCTTGCCGCAGCAGACGGCCTGCGAGCTGCAGGTGTCCTTGATGGGGACGGCGCCGCCAATGACGGTGGCGGTGACGTCGTTGCACTGGCCCAGGAGGTCGGAGAGGTCGAGGGAGCTGAGGATGCCGCCCCGGGTGAGCTTGTTGGCCGTCTCGGCGTTGCAGCAGTGGACCGTGTTGCCGTTGCCGCAGTTGTCGCCGGTCGTGACGCTGGGGGGCCCGTTGGTGGGGATGGCGACGGCGACGGCCAGGAGGGAGACGAAGATGGTGGAGGCGAACATTTTGATGGTGTTGAGGAGTTGGTAGTTCTTGTGTGTGTGTGTTTGTGTGTGTGTGTATGTGAGAGAAGTGATTGTTGTAGAGTGATGGAGTGTTTTCGATTCCTGCTTGGAGGGAACAAGCTGGCTTATTTATATTTCCCTCCTCGCCGAGCCTGAGCTGCTTTGGGACCTCTAGACCGTTACTTGATCACTGATCGGGTCGCATTCGGAACGCATTTGGTCAACGTACGAGGGTCTGGGTATTGTGGTCTTGTCTTGGTTCGGCAAAAGTACAGACATGGGGGTTGGAGGAAGCTCAGCCAGTTGCACGGACGGTCTCTCGCCACCTCATTTCCAGCTTATCCGAAACAAAATAGTATTTAATTTTCTTCTGGGATAAGTTTTTACGGCGCTTTACGTTTTCATTTCGTCTCGTATAAACCTGACTGACCATATTTTCTAATTTTAGGTCTGTTCTTGGCTCGTGTAAGTGCTTATACTACTTTGGACTTTGGACTTTCAAGCTATTCATGTCTCGCCCGCGGATTTTCGCAAAATTATGCACATGTTTCCAATTCTATCCCAGGGCGCAAAGTAATTTGTACGCAAGTATCGAACCCGTCGGCGTGGTATGCCTATCGTGCCCGTTCCATAATGAAACCAGTTTTAGACACAAGTTGCCCCCAATCTTCTCTGCCAAACGGCACCAACATCACATGGCATATTCTACGAGGCAGCCAGAACACGCCAAAAGAAAGGAAAGCATAACTAGTAGCAGAAGTGGGCGGACCACGCGGAGGCAAAGGAAAGGGGCAGTGGAGCGCGAAGAACATTGGAAAGCAGCGGCGACTTCGACACAGGATGTGGCGATGTGCCTCATTCCATATACATGAGCGTATAAAGCGGGCCCAAAATCTGACCGGCATAGAGTAATCTCTCTCAAAGGCGATCGTTCTTTTCTTGGTGCCTGCTTGGGCGTAAACTGCATGTTAGGCAGAGAGAATGGGGCGCCTCGGCTGCAGTCGCTCAAACTGTTTCGGCTGCTGTGCGTCGTGGCCTCCTGGCGTTCGGCCGCTACGCACAATTGTGATTTACGAACGGAGTACAGCCTTGCTCTTTTTTACAATTCCACAACCATATTGCCCGTTAAAAATTGAGCAACGCTTCGGGGGTGTATCACCGACACGTGGGTATTGCGCCACCAAAGCAAAACAAAAATTGGACACAGTTTGCGGGGGTAGCGGTGAGTGACCAGCAACAGAGACAGAATAATGCGTTTGCCAATCCAGCACAAGACACTTCCGAGACCCCGAGGACTGGGATTGTTTCCGAGACTTTTCTGCCAACTGCGTAGAGCATGGCAGTGCGTCTTGACAGCGTTGCTTTGTCAGTCAGTCAACTTAACAATAAGCTAGCCAAGCGTCAAACCATTCCAAGTCATACTTGACATGAAATATAATGCATTTGTAATTGCATTGATACTCACGATGCCTTGGAAAAAACACAGTGCAGTTTCACCGCCGTACCAGCGTGTCTACTTGTAAGACAGGACAAGGAGAGATGACGTGAAAAGATCCCGGGTCAAGGTTGGCCAGCTGGGGTCATTTGGTCCGCGATCCATTGTAACGTCGGACGGTCGGATGGCCGACCTTGACTGCCTTTCAGCTCAGGAATCTAACCCGGCGATCGATTTGACATTGCCGAGCGGGAGCCCACTTGAGGGCCGCCGCTTCCGCCTCCCGCGCGACCAGGTGTGACAACCGGTGGTGCCAGGCACCCAGGGAAAGAAGGAGAGATTGGGCGACGTTGTACCAGTACAAGCTAACACAGTTGTCGGGCACGCGGGTGACAAAACTGTTCGCCGGGAGTACATTACTCACCCACCAAAAAGCGCCGAACAGTTTTGCCACTCGCGTGTCGGGGTACATTCAACTAGGCCACGAGCACAAGATTGTGGTGCCGTTGAGTTTGCAGGGGTTAGTTTTTTGCTCCTTGTACAGATTAGGGTCTCGCAGAAAGTTCACCCCTGAACCGGGGCAACTAACCATCTAACGTTGTACATCATTTTTGATCAAAGTCCCCCACGAGTATCGGCATAAAACAAGTCTCACAAGACTCCGAGTGTGAGAGGAGGAAAGCCCATATGATAATTGGCATTCAACGCATCGTGATGAAAAGTGTGTTCGCTATTCGCATTTCGGAAAGGCGTTCAAACTGATTATACGGAAGCGCCGACTGCCAGGACAGAAGTTGTGTCAGCCTCATAGCCATGTGCGAGCCACTGGGGTAGCGCCAGCAAAAGAAGAAAAGATCAAGACAGTTGAAAAGCAATTTCAATGATTAATTACTACATTGTCTATGGTCTTTGCTAAAAGTGGCTAATCACTTTTTAGGGTTCACGGCGGCCACGTCTTGGTGAGACTGACCCGACACAATGGGCAAGGCGCACATTGGATACCGCCGCACGAGGGGCCGTATTCTCAAAGGCCGTTGCCGCATTGTTCTGCCCCTATGACCAACGTTACAATTGGCCGCTCCCAATCAGATCCTAGTACGGAGTAAGCATTCCGTGCGACGACAAATGGGCGCAATTGCAGCATCTGGGGGTTCACTTCAGCTGGCCACTTTTCTTGCCAATTGTGTACGTAAACCTCCGGATGAGCAGATGGGAATAAAATCAGCATGGCCTTTTGGGCATGGATTACAACGTTGGATGACGTTTACGGTAGCCGCGACAGGGGCTGTCGGCGAACCCTCCCCTATAACTTGGGGGTGCTAGTTATTCAACCAAGACATGCATCCTCAGCTCGAGACTTGATCCTCGACCGTTGAAGCTGTCCGCCGTGCAATTTTTTTTATTCATTTTTTTTTCCATTACGCACCGGCCTCTCGGCAATTGATATTGTCAAGGCAGCGAGCTCACGCGCGGAGAGCGCCGTGACGGAGCAATCAGGCCGAGACAGAGCATGCATCCTTGCGACGGCTGTGGATCCCCATCAACAGAAATCAACTTCCTCTACGAGATTGGTGAGGACCATGTAAGTTTGGGTCCGTCAACGCGTTGGCCAAAACAATCCAAGCCCGCGTCAAACAAGGTGTAGGAGACGCTTGTTGATATTAAATAGCAGTCTGCCTCCAGGGTAGCTTCTTTGAAGAAGGCCATAGCGTCCCGGATAGAAAGTAAACGGGTAAATTTCAGTGCTCGATTCATGTCAATCGGTATAGGTTGATGAGTTTTCTCGGCACATAGGGTAGTAGCTTTGTATTCACGACAGACCCTGAGCAATTTGCTTGTCTGGCTGGCAAGGTGCCACGGGTGATGCTGCCCCGACGTGGGCTTCTTAAGCAGACTCGAAACAGAAATAGCAGTGTCACGCTCAGAAAATAAAAACGTACGAAAGTCGATATGGTCTCCATTATGCATAGAAGTGCTGTATTACTTCAGTCAACTAATATGAAAGAACCAAAAGTGACCTAAACCGTCTGAACAACTGCTGGCTGCTGTCACTTCATTATGGAGCTGCGTGGTGTAGCTCGGCGACAGCATCCTCGTCCACTTTGACCAAAGAAAGTCGGGGTAATGTATGATGGCCGTTGGAGCAGCCTACTCATCAGGATACTGGTCGACATAGTCTGCGCGACCAGATGTAATCATCTCAGCGTTTAAGCGTACACTCCACCGCACCATGTCCGTCATAGCATCCTTTCTATATTCGCCCTTGTGATCACCAATGTCGCTGATGGCACTCACGGGGCCTGCTGGTCTATGGCCGTGGAAATATGGTGGCTGCGGCGCAATACAGACACCCTTGTTTCTGCCATGCGTCCCCTCACAGAAGAATCGCATCAGAATATCATACGCGTCCGTGACAGGCTTGAGCGCTACCTCTTGTAGGAGGCGCCTAGCCCCGCGGTGGCTTAGCGCATACCCCAAGGTGCATACGCCTTCTTGCGCGTGATGTATGGCTCGGGTGTGCGCTGGATACTTTTCCTTGAGGGTGAATGGCTGGTTGATGGACCACAGGCTGCGCTGCGGCGCCACAGTATTATCGTACTGATGTATAACACGGCCTTTCGGGATGCTGGTCGAGTGAGAAAATAGAAAGTGCAGTCCACAGTTGCCAAGCCAGAGAAGATCCCGGTCATCACCCATATCCGCGTGGGGTCAATTCTACGCGGCTGTTGTAAACTGCGAGCCAGACTCGTCTCTTGCAGTAGCCGAGATTGAGGGTAGCAAAGTGGTGTCAAGTGTTATGCAATGACTGGCAATGGTAAGATGGCCCTGTGCGCAGCTATCTGAAGAAATATCAAACCTCAGCCATGGGCGCGAACGTTGTCTGCGATTCTGAACGGGCTAATCGAGAACTGCAGGATAAGTTTTGAGATGGTTGGCACTAGCCGCCGATGTTCACCATTGGGCCTCGCGCAAGCTTTCAAGTTGGCTCTAGCTATCCCGCAGGGTCTCATCGTCGACATTGCTGCTCAACTACTTTCATAGCTGAATTCTCGACAACTCGGCACCATACTGAATCGAGACTTGCTAGGGCTTCCGCGACGATGTGGCGTTCCGAGCTTGCCGATCCCGAGCCGCCACGCCAACACGCGTGGATTCGCATTTCTTTTTCATCCCAACATACGCGGTTGCTAAGCATTTTGGCCGAATCATTTCACTTTTATTTACACGTCATCACTCGGCAACAATGACTGCAATTGCTTTGTCCCGTCTCATCACCAGAGAGATTTACGACGTCCGCTCATTGTCTTGTGCGGGAACCGCTCTGACTCATTCGGCCACTGAGCTGCACAGCCTTGCTAATAACTGCTAAAAACCGGTGGGCTCATTCGCCAAGTTGTTCGTCAAGTAGACGCGGTCGTCGCCTCGAATCGACTCTTAATCAATATCAATTGCGGTTTAACTCTTTGCCCGTCTTTTCGCACCGTCACCAATGGACTAATATTTCGCTTTGCAAAAAAATCGCTGCATTCCCCAGCGCGTCTTCACGATGGCCGCGCTCGTCAAGGCGGCGCAAGGCCTCTTTGTGACGTCGACGCTCGCTGCGCTTGGCTACACCTTTTTCAGTTTCGTCGCCCACTACGCACAGGAGAATGCCTCTTTCAATACGGCATCGAGAAACATTGTGCGTTTGGCTGCCATTGGCATTATGCTAGCAACGCTTGCTGCTGAAGCGACGCTGCTGAGCAGGCAGACCCCGGTGCCTCTGGCGTTTACCGAGCACATGCTCAGCCTCGTCTATTCATCCGTGGCTTGGACTCTGACTTGCTTGAGAAAGAAACCTCTCGTTGTCGATTTGTTTTTCCTGTCACTTTTTGCAATTGTCCTCGGCGGCCTCTCATTCTTGCTCCAGGCTGTGTCTGGGCGAAGCACGGCTCGCCTCAACATCATCCAGGCTGTGCGTCTCATCACAGCCCTCTTGGTCCTCGTGGATAGTGCGAGACGACTACGCATAAAGTCGCAACCTGGTAATAAGCTCGACGACGAAGCGCAGCCTCTGCTCGCAAATGGCGCTTTGTCACGCAGCTCCTTTGACTCGCACACTTTGGGCGCCGACGCCCCGGTCACCAACCATAGAGACAAAGACAGCGACACCACATCTGTCGCTAGCGACGACTCTGAGGACGACTTCGACTCTGCAGTCAGTCGGCTACGCAAGAGCGGGAGCTGGATCGAGTACCTCCGCAACTTTAGAGTATTCTTGCCGAGCCCCATCCCCCGCAACGACGTCAAGGTACAGGCGTGCCTCGTCGTCTGCATACTCAACGTTTTTGTAGGGAGAGCTCTTACCATTGCCGTTCCACAGCAGCTGGGAAAGCTGGCTGATGAGCTTGTCGCAGGCCAGCTGCCCGTCAAGGCTCTACTCGTATACTACCTGCTGACCCTGCTCAATGGTGATTCTGGCATCTTTTGCGTCGAGAAATTAACCAAGATTCCCGTACAGCAGTTTTCGTACAAGAAACTGTCCAACGCAGCTTTCAGCCATGTAATGAGTCTCGAGATGAATTTTCACGATAGTCAAGATTCGGCCGAGGTCATGAAGGCCGTCGAGCAAGGCGAAGCCCTCACCAACATCCTTGACACGGCCATTCTCGAGATGATGCCCACCGTCCTAGACACTGGCACCGCCTTCGTCGTTCTTTACGCCAAATTCAACGCCGCGGTTGCCGTCACCATGATCACCGCTGCCGTGCTCTTCCTAGCCACCGAAATCGTCACCTCGAGCTGGAACATTGACAACCGCCGACACGTCACCAAGGCTGAGCGTCGACAGGCCCGCGCCATGCACCAAGCCGTGCAGGGCTGGCAGACCGTGTCGGCCTTTAACATGTTTTCCCATGAACAAAATCGCTACGCCGATGCCGTCACTGCAAACAACCGCGCCAAGTTCGACTGGGGGGTTCGTGATGCCTGCATCGAGGCCATTCTTGGCGTCATCATGCCCACCACGTTTCTCTGCCTCTCACTTATCCTCGCGCGGGAGATTCATGCCGGTCGTGCTTCACCGGGCGATTTTGTCTTTCTTGTTCAGTATTGGGATATGCTGCTGTGGCCGCTGAAATTCCTGTCACAGGAATACCGCTATCTCATGAAGGATCTCATTGATGCCGAGCGCCTCCTCGCGCTCCTCAAGACGGAGCCCAAGATCACAGACGACCCGGATGCCAAGCCGCTGGGCCCCGTTCAAGGCGCTGTAAAATTCGAACATGTCGGATTTGCCTACGACGCCCGCAAGGGGGCCCTCTACGACATCAACATGACCGCCGCACCGGGCGAGACGATTGCCTTGGTTGGTGCTACTGGCGCAGGAAAATCGACTATAACCAAGCTGCTGATGCGGTACTACGACACTACGGCTGGCCGCATCACCGTCGACGGCACTGATATCCGCTCCGTCACACAGGGCTCTCTGCGCGACGTCATTGGCCTCGTGCCCCAAGATCCCCTGCTGTTCAACGCCACCATCATGGAGAACCTGCGATACGCGCGCCTGTCGGCCACGGACGAGCAGGTGCATGATGCGTGCCGCGCTGCCGCCGTCCACGAGCATATCCAGTCTTTCCCCGACGGATACGCGACCAAGGTCGGCGAGTCTGGCACGCGGCTGTCGGGCGGCGAGCTGCAGCGCATCGCCATTGCCCGCGTCTTCCTCAAGGATCCGCCCATGCTCATCCTCGACGAGGCTACGAGCGCCGTGGACACCGATACTGAAGCACTGATCCAGCTGGGCCTCGGGAGAGTGAGTGAGACGCGCACAACTTTTGTTGTCGCGCATCGCCTGTCGACTGTCGTGCGCGCGCACCAGATTCTGGTGCTGGACGCCGGCTGGATTGTTGAGAGCGGCACACATCAGGAGCTGCTGAAACTCAAGGGTCGGTACTACTCGCTGTGGGCTAATCAGAGCGGTGGTATACTAGAGGCTGAACGGCCAGAGACGACGACGGAAGAATAGTACTCTACTCAGCGAGAGGGATGTTGAGCGATTCAGGGTCATATAATGTCGAATCATAAAAGCATATTTAGCAATATCGCATTCCATCAAACATGTCAAGGCAGCGGCAAGCAGGACACCCAAACATAAGTATTCTCTTCGATTGCATCCGCTCGCCACCGATCCGTGATTCATGGCGCTCCGCCACTGCAGCCTGCAATTCCTCCAGCGGCCTGTCCTTTGCCAACAGCGCATCCAACTCCTCGCCTGACGTGACCACTGGATAATTCGATAATGAAAACCCCTTCTGCAGGGCCTTTGTCTCGCTGTAGATGTCCTTGGCGAAGCGGAGAGCGCGCTTGCCGCCAATCGTCACCCAGGTCTCGCCGTTGGAAAACGATGCAACCGAACCGGCAATCTCGGTGTACGCGATCTGGTCGAGGCTAAACTCGTTTGGTACCGCGATGTAGATTGGGTCGGCATCTTGTCCGCCAGACGGAAAGAGGATATCGCGCGTGCCGGGATAGTCTGGGTTGGGCTGCTCGTACTTGAGCCATGATCCGCGTGGTGTCAGCGCGAGACAGGACAGAATAAGAGCGCGAGAGCGTCTCATAATGACAGAGGATATCTTTAGTATTTTATATTCTCTGAAGAAAAGGTCAAGGGCAGATTGATCAAGTGAGAAAGTCGTTGCAAGGCGAGAGAGGAACAAACATTGGCAGCCGGGCATTTGACGCCCATCACGCTATAAATCAGGCTACAGGAGTGCGCCGCGCCTCCGCAGTTCCGGGGACTTTTGATAGGAGGACCAGTTAAACAGTTGCTGCATATTTGATGAATTTCTTCTCTGCGCCGCTAGACTTTTCTGCTTTAGTGATAAGGTGCGTTGGGAATTACCCAGCAGGTCACAGACACAACAAGACTCGACTCTAAAGCCCTACATGTGTACAAAAGTCATCAATTCAAATTCAGGGAATAGAAGAATTAAACAAACACTAATAGAACTACTCACTTACCTGGCTCAACTCACATCCTTCAAACGATCGGTCGTTCTATCAGATGGTCCAAATCAGCCTCGGTCTCGGCCTGTACGCTCTCTTTCCTCGACTGGCAGCCTCATGGTAGCGTACCAGCTGAAGGAACGTCTTTAGCATCTCTTCGATGCCCTGTTGGTGCTGCACATGCCAGGAATACTGGCGCGTTACCCACAGGAGGTCCCTGCGCTCGTCGTCAAACTCTCTGCGCAGCCTCGCGCTGCGCCTCAACGGCGCAACGGCGCGATCCGCCAGGGCCTCGAGAGTCTTGTGCGCGGCGGGCGTGCTCGCGGACATGCTGTCCTACGACCTGTCCTCCGCGACTGCAGCTTCCCAGTAGGCCTCGACGGCCGCGTCCTTGTCGTCGTCGGCTTGCTTGTAGGCGAGGTACTGTTGGTGGAGCGCCGAGCCTGGTATGTACTTGAGACCACAGTCGACGCTCCCCATGTACTTCCACTTCATTGCTTGCCTGGTGCTGTTTTTGTTTGGCCCGGGATTGCTGTTAGCCATTGTCCAAGTTGGGGGACTGCCAGATGTAGTTGTTGATGAACTGAGATGGAGTTGGTCGTCAGCTGAGATTGGGCTGGAGGAAATAGCTCAATATATAGATCTACCGGCACAAAGGCGAAGTACGGCGTCAAAGATAGCGCACATACAACCCTTTGCTCAAACGGGTCTTGCTGTTCAAATATTCATACCTAGAACTATCGGCATTGTACTCGGACAATGAACCCCTTCTCGCGCTTTGTCCGCATAACCACAATCTACTTGTGATAGTTGCAGCGACTAGAGTCTTTTAGAATAAAGTTGCCTCAAAGGAAGAAGGGTAATATGATTGATAAAAGAAAAGTCGTAATACAGCACCCCACGTCATTCGAGTGGCATCTCCTAAAATACAGTGTCATGGTCTCATTCGGTAAACGTTGGTTTCATGCTGCCTTTCTCCCTCTCTTCTTAACCTTGAGCAGCTTCTCAACTTCGCCTTGTCCACGCACCCTCAAAGTCAGCTCCTTCATCATGTCGCCCCAGCGCACCTGGCCACCACACGACGGACACGCGCACGTCCGAGGAATCACGGCCGCGGCGTCTCCCTCGGCCGCGAGCGCGTGCCTGCTCCAGCAATCCAGATGGCCCATGGCCACGCAGTCGCCATTCGGACACATGGCGTGCAGCCCCTCCCCCGACACCATCTCCTCCCCGCAGTGCACGCAGCGGCCCTCCTTTTCAAACGCCACCACGTCCTGCGCCTTTTGCACGTAGTCCTTGACGGGCGCATAGTCGAGCGGCAGGGCGTGGATCCCCGCCTGCTCGTCCTGCGCGCCCAGAATCCCCGTTGTGTCGTCCACAAAGTCTGTCCGCAGGCGCAGCCCCGGCCGCGCGGGATCCCCCCCGGCCGTCCTGACCCACGCCGTCCACGCCCTGTGCGCCGCGGATGCGAAGAAGTGCAGCGTCAGCGGCCAACGCGCAAAGCTGGCCACGCCCGTCAGCAGGTGAATGTTGGCGACGACGGAGCGCATGCTGAGCGGCGGACGGCGGCGCCTGTTGCGCTTCGTCTGCGTCGTCGAGACGACGGCAAGGCGCGCGTCGGCGGGAATGTGCAGCGAGAGGTGCGGGTTCGCGAGCGCCCACTCAAACTTGAGCGCGGCCACGGCGCTCGGGAAGCCGGAGACGAGGGCGACCATTTCCCACGGCCGCAGCGCGTCGCGCGAGGTGCGCGCGGCGCCGCCCTTGGTCTCGCCGTTGTGCTGCTTGAGCCGCCGCGGCGGGTTGGGCGTGGAGCCAATGTAGAGCGAGGCGTGGCGGACCGTCGATCGCAGGACGTAGACTGTGTACAGTGCCGGGAGCGGCTTGTGCAAGCTTGCCATTGTTATCGTCGAATCATTTGCGTGGTGAGTGATGCGACGGCGGTGTTGATGGTGAGGCAAGGACGCGTCCTGCCGGCAGTGGAGATGACCACTTTACACGACTAGTCCAGGCCATTACCATTGCATGCGCGCTGACCCCAGGTCAATTGCCGTCTAAATACAGACCCAACACCACGAATCAAGTGACAAATTTTAATTATTGAGAGGATTTCTTTATACGGGGATAAAAAAATTGGTAATTTTGTTTGCGCCAAAATGACTCCTAACCTCGACTATCAACCTCGACTATTATGTCTATACAAGAATATTACAGCAAGCCCTGCTTTTGCAAATCATAATACACCTTTTCGGGCATGACGTTGCCCTCGCCATCTTCCATCTGCACGACGCTCCCCTCGTCGACCTTGGCCTTCTTTTCCGTCTTTTGAATCTTTTCCCACAGCCGCAGTGCCTCGTCGATGCCAGTAATGTCTCTAAACAGCGCCGTATTGGCAATGCCGAGACACTTGAGACCGTAAATGTGGCGTGCTTCGTTAAAGTGCTTGTCAAATGAGCGTCGTCCCATGTATACATAGTTGCCGCAAATCTCGCACGTCAGCTCGACGCCAAGGCCGTGCAGGCGGTACAGCCAGTAAGGAATAGGCTTGCCGTCCCAGCCCGGCGGCAGCTTCAGGGGATTGTAAATCTTGTCGTCGTCGTCATCTTCGTCATCTTCGCCGTCGCCGGCATATTGGCGCTGTTGCTCCGTGGAGCTGTAAAGATTGTCCAGTTCTTGCTGGCGCTCACGCTCCGTCATGCCTTGCTTGCGCTCCACGTTGACCCTTGTGTCGCCGCGCTCCGTCGTCATGGCACTAGCAAGACGCTTCACGCGGTGTTCACGGTGCGCAATAGCGCGCTCCTTGAGTCGCAAAGCCGACACTGCGCCTGTGCCAGCTGAGTCTCCAGCAGAGTCGTTTTGTCTCGCCTGCCTCTGCTCTGCAGCCTTGATATGCTTTCGGCCTTTCAAATGATTTTGATAGACGTTTTGGTTTTTGAACTCTTTCCCACAGTCGTCGCACCATACAGCATCGGGGGCGCTGAGGCTATTAGCGTTGCCGTTCGTGACAGCTTTGCTTTGCCACCCTTCCACCTCGTCCTTCTGCCACAGCCCATCAAAATCCTCGTCAAAAGAGGACAGAGTCTTGTCAACGTCCTCCAGAGGCCGCGTTCGGCGCATGAAGCCCTCCAAGTAATCTGCCAGGCTACCAACGTAGCTAAGATACTGATCAGTCATTTTATCGGCTCGTTTCAATCCTCCTTGGCCGGGTGTAAAGAGGTCAAAGAGTTCGAGGTATTGCAGATAGTTGGGTCGCTTGACATTGGATAGATTGAGGTACGCGTCGTATGAAGAGTTGAGGTCAAAGAAGCGGCCGTAGCCCTCTTCACCACTGAAAATAGTGTCGACGATAGAGGGCATGTCAATGTCGTCTGGCCGTCGAGGCCTGTATCGCTGCTCCGAGTTTTCTGCCTGTTCGTTTGGATACCGCGCATGGTGCGATCGGATATCCTCGACTTGTTTGTAGAATTGTTCAAACGGGTCGCCGCTACCAATCTCCTGGATTTCCTTTGCGCGACTGCCATTTTCGTCTTTGTAGATGCCTAGCAAGGTTTTCGACTGTGATTGGATTTGGTCTAGGAGCTGCGCAACTTCATGATCTCGGTTCAGTCGATCGCGAATCTGGCATTTCATCATTAGCAATTGAAGAGACAGGATTGTGCGCTCTTCATACGTACGTGCTTTGGTTCGTCGCGTACGCGATCGGCGATGGCCTGTTCGAGGCGCTCGAGATCTTCTTGAATATACCGCTGCTCTTCCAGGACGAACATTGTGGCGATGCGAGGTTCCTCGAGTTACAAGTGCACCGACTCGAAATATTCCCACGATAGGGCGAAATCTGAACAATTTCTGGAGTTCAGAGGTCTGATGAAAGATTACAACGGCGCCGCACGTTTGCGACAAAGTTGGCGGCGAAGCTGGGCCGCCGAAGTATTTCCGACCCGCAAAAAAATATATCACCAGCGCCTTCATCTTCCGCTCATGATGCAACAGCCTCCAGCTCCATTTCATCACAACAAAAGCTTCAGGCCACAGCAATCGCAACTATGGCTGACGTTGGAATTGACCGCAATGCGGATGAGAAGATGGAATTCTCGACCTCCAAGGAGGTCACAGTCCATCCCACCTTCGAGTCCATGTCGCTGAAGGGTGCGTGCCGAAGTGACATCTTCCCAACACACTGCTAAATGAAGTCTCTAGAAAATCTTCTTCGCGGCATTTATGCTTACGGATACGAATCGCCTTCTGCCGTCCAATCGCGCGCCATCGTTCAAGTTTGCAAGGGTCGCGATACCATTGCCCAGGCCCAGTCCGGCACGGGTAAAACAGCGACCTTCTCGATTAGCATGCTGCAGGTCATCGACACCGCTGTTCGCGAGTCGCAGGCTCTTGTGCTGTCGCCAACGAGGGAACTTGCTACACAGATCCAGTCCGTCGTCATGGCTCTGGGTGATTACATGAATGTCCAGTGCCATGCTTGTATTGGCGGTACCAATGTTGGGGAGGATATTCGCAAGCTCGACTATGGCCAGCATATTGTCTCTGGCACTCCTGGCCGAGTCGCTGATATGATTCGCAGGCGCCATTTGCGCACACGTCACATCAAAATGCTGGTGCTGGATGAAGCCGACGAGCTTCTCAACAAGGGCTTTAGGGAGCAGATTTACGACGTATATCGCCATCTTCCCCCCGCCACCCAAGTCGTGGTCGTCAGCGCTACCCTGCCATACGACGTGCTGGATATGACCACCAAGTTCATGACCGACCCCGTCCGAATCCTGGTCAAGCGTGACGAGCTGACTCTGGAGGGCTTGAAGCAGTACTTTATTGCCGTTGAGAAAGAGGACTGGAAGTTTGATACCCTTTGCGATCTTTACGATACCCTCACCATTACTCAGGCCGTCATCTTCTGCAACACTCGCCGCAAGGTTGACTGGCTGACGGACAAGATGCGCGAGGCCAACTTTACGGTCAGCAGCATGCACGGTGAAATGCCCCAGAAGGAGCGTGACAGCATTATGCAGGATTTCCGCCAGGGCAACAGCCGTGTTCTGATTTCTACCGATGTTTGGGCTCGCGGTATTGATGTCCAGCAAGTTAGCTTGGTCATCAACTACGATCTTCCTAGCAACCGTGAGAACTACATCCATCGCATCGGTCGTAGTGGTCGTTTCGGTCGCAAGGGTGTTGCTATCAACTTTGTTACTACGGATGATGTTCGCATTCTTCGCGATATCGAGTGTAAGTAGTCGTGATGGCTGCAGGGGAAATACATGCTAACAGCGTGACAGTGTACTACTCGACACAGATTGACGAGATGCCAATGAACGTTGCTGATCTCATTGGATCTTGAACCCAATTGAAGGCTACAAGCAAACAGCGTTGATGGGTTACCCCTGATATTTGCGGCTTCGGCCGTGGTACATGGCCAAATAGGACATACGTGTGAAGGAAATGGGCTAGTCATAACAGCAGGTGAGCAAAGATTTGCAAACAAGGCACTGATCAACAACTGACACCAACAACGAAAGATTGTATCTTTCAATATACCTTTGTTTATCACAAACAGCTGCAACACTAAGGCCCATAATCGATCGACGGGGGCGGAGACAGCGTGTGGTATTACTGCTTCTCCGAATGGAGGGTCCGTCAACAATTCGAGCCGAATACCCGACCAGACCAGTCCAATCTCAGTAGCGAATGAAGAAAACGGCCTACAGAACGCCACGAGGGCGGACATGTCTCTGCACATGTGGTTGGCTAAGCACATGGCGGAACATCCAACATATTATGGCAGAGCATCGTCAGTTGAGTTGCAGAAGTAGAACTAACAGGGCACTCCGCTCAAGGAGGGCATAGTGGAGGAACCAGTTAAACTTGGCCTCCAAAGCAATTATGTCTTGAGAATCCGTGTCGTACTCTTAATTTATCTTAGGGCTATGGCACGCCTGTGTCCATGAACATTCTCAATTTGGCAAGCAATTGCCGTCGCTAACTCTTGCGCAGCAAGCAGCAAGCTCCGTCGCTCCGTGGTCTGGCCCAGGTGTGCACTCAAGCAGCAGCTCAATGTCGGCGCATCCCGAGCGCAACGGCTCATTGCGTGTCTCTCTGTAAAACACGCCAGTTCTGCCCGTGTCATCCCTGCAGGCATAGAATTGCGAATCGATGTCGCGCGCCAAGACCAGCACCGGTGCCGATTCGTGGAAGCTGATTCCCAGCTGCGAAATGGCCTCTTCTCCGCACTCGAGCTTGAGCACGTTTTTCTCACTCGCGTCTTGTTCCAGCGTCAGGATGCGTTGCTTTTCAGCGTGCGCCGACAGGATGGCTCCGGCCTCGGCGTTGACGTAGAATGTCTGGCTGGCAGTGTCGTCGCCGACGAGGCTGCCGACCTGGTTGCAGTCGCTCTGGCCAGAGGTTGCCAGCACCCAATTCTCGATTTGAGCCGCCAGCGTGGTGTTTCCCGTCGTCGAGTGCGACCGTAGTCGAAAGTTGGCTGATGTGCTGGGTACGCCGCTGGGGATAACGAGTTGGCCATGAGCTAGCCGACCCAGCGCGCACAGCACCAAGAGCAGTGTGTCGTTCATCGATGCCATTTTGTAGAAGCGGAGGATTTTTGATGATGGCGTAAGGGGGGAAGTAGCTTGTGTGACAGACGAAGCGTCAGAGATGTACGGTGTCACTGGAATGTGGACAAGGCGACAAGTATTGGACAGCCCGGTCGCCGCTTAATTACACTGGAGGGAGCACTGGCAGTATCAAGAAGCTATGCAAGTTTGGCAGCACTCGTGCTCAACTTGCATACGTTTACGCTGGAGCAGTTGACGGAAGCTTGCTGCAGAGCTGCGCGGAGGGCAATTGCACATCCGACTCTGGGACACAAACCTGTCATTATTGTGGCATCTTCATCTGGGGGCGTGGCACGTGTACCGGAAAGAGTCCATGTTTCTGGCATTTAACAGTTCAGTAACCTTTTGTCGAATCCTGACGCTCACCAATGGCATCTTGCGGTCCCATCTCCAGGACCTAAAAAGGAGGGTCCTCGTCCGGCATACGTTTAGCCTTCCCTCATGCTGACACTTAACGGGCTATTGAGTTGCAGCCTCGCCCACCAAAAGGCTAATGTCACTGGGCCGGCTGCGGGCGAGCTACTGCGGGACAAGGGTTTCGGGCTGGTGAACTGCACACTAGAAGCACGTGTAACCAATCTATACTGTTCTCCATAGTGTACGTTTCTTTTTGACACTTTTGTCACACATTGCTTGGGCTCACGATTTCCCCGCCCGCCGCAAAGTACACTTGGCCCGGCGCAATCCTTCCCCTGCCAGATGGCGAAATCCAACAGCCGCAACCCGGGCGGGGCGCCACCCGTCGGCGCCGTCGAGGCGAGCAAGCGAGTCAAGCGATGGGCGCCGCGAGGCAAGACGGGCTGCGTGACCTGCCGCCAGCGCAAGGTCCGATGCGACGAGGCGAAGCCCATATGCGGCAACTGCGTGGCCACGCGGCGGTACTGCGGCGGCCCCTACTACCAAGACTCGGCGCGGGCCACGGAGATTATCAAGACGATGGCGGTCGTGATCCCGCGCCTGCGAGAGACGGCGCCCAAGAGCGTGCGGCCGACGAATCACCGGGGCTGGGAGATTGCGCCAGAGGGCTGGGACGTTGTGGAGGCGTTTGAATATCGTAGGTTGCGACGCATGCCCCAACGGACGTCGTCTCTGCTAACAGCGGGCTCTCTTCTCGGCATCGCACGGATATAGTTGGTCTCTACACGATACCGCACAGCACCGAGATGGATGTCATGGCTCTCCGGCCGGCCAAGGTTGCCCCGCTGGCAGCGTATCCCGGCTCCGTCAACTCGGACTCGTTCCTCGCGCGGGTCATTGCCGATCGAATCGTGTGGGTGTCATGCTGTCAGCGGACCGCGCTCAGCCCTAGCACGCTACACGGGACAAGGGACTTGTGGTGCAAGTTTCACGTCCTGATTCAGAAACACTTGCGGCAGGTCAACTACGATCTGACGCATGTGGAGGGCGATTTCTTGGAGTACCTGATGAAGAAACGACTGTTTGAGAGAATATGCGATTTGATGGAGGCCGAGGCATGTTGATCAATTTTTTCGCATCAAGCTGCAGTTGGTCAACAATGAAACTAACTGCTCGATAGCACATTTTATGCTTGGACGGCTGGCGCGCCCACTTTGATGGGTATTTTGCACTGTTGAGCATGTTTGGTATCCCGAAAAAGATACCAAAGGACAACCCAGTGTTTGTCGACATGCTGCGATCCATGACGGTGTAAGTGTTGCCCTACCGTGACCAACTCGTGTGCTGATGGGCTGACTCGGCCATTTTTTTACAGCAACGCCGTTGTCGGCAACAGCGTGTGCGCGGTTGACAAACAATCGCATAGCATATACGAGTTTGACGACACTGAGCTCGTCAACCTTTTCGGGGAGACATGCTTCATCCCCTTTCCCTGTCCAAAGGCCATGTTCGCCGAGATTGCAGCCATCAACCGCCTCAGACGCATAGCGTCCACGTGCAAGATGGGTGCCATCCTACCAGAGGCCAACGCCGTCTTTGAGCGCATCAACTCCTTTGACCCCGCAGCCTGGAAGGACACGGCCGACTTTGAGATCCCAGATACCCCGGACGTGGTTCTGGTCGCGAGGATATTCCAGCTCGCCGTCAGCCTGTACGGCATATTGGCGCTCGGGCTGGAGCACGCCGATGCCAGCGCGCCCAACTGGCCGGACAAGATGACAGCCACTACCGAAATCATGACGCTGATGCAAAGGACACTAAAGTCGCCCAAGTGCGTGTCCGTCATGACCTGGCCCTCGGCCGTCGCTGGCGTCGCCGTCGCCGATGGCCCAGACGCGCGTCGGCACCTTGTTCTCGACATCCTGGTGCGGGTCGATTCCGATGTGCTGGCCTATGGCATTGCCGCGCATACCATTGAGCGGCTGCAGACGTTTTGGCTGAGCAAGAAGACGGGCTGGGAGGATTGCTGGAACGACTTTTACCTACTCTGGTGATGGACAGTGTTGCTGCAAGGGATAGCATCTGTTTACTCTTGGGACGAAAGATGTAGCAGCGAGAAGCCCAGACTTTAAATATTCTGCACAGGCTCCTGGTAGCGCTCGACATGTTTATTCCATGTGTCAGATCCTGAGACATGCGAAACGTTGTGAGGAAGCAACCAGCTCAGATCCTGGGAACGCGCTTTGCGTGCGTACACACTTGAGCCCGGCTCGTTCATTAGAGGATCCCGACGAGACGTCTTGTATATGCACCTGTATAGACGACGGCAGAACTCATCAGTGAGTCGATACACTGAAATCACAAGGGTGGTTTCCAGGTCGGCCTTGTCGCATGCGATTGAGAGCCGCCGGATAGATTGCGACACAGAGCAGCCCAGTCCTAGCAGGTCAGCGCCACCACATCGTCTCGGCAATGTGCTCTTCCGGCCAAGGGACACTGGGAGGTGATTGGGTCACATTTAAATGTTGCTGTGGTGACTTGATGTGATGGACTGAAGGCATACAAGCACATAGCCTATTGATGGGTCACCAAGCCACTCGTCAGCCAAGATGACTGCTGTCCAAGCCCCGTTGTGCATGGGAAAAGACTTGTGAGTATGCCAGTTTGAGCATAATCAGTCACTGCATATTGTGCACACTCCCAAATCCTTTGAGCAGATGGTTCTGCGCAATGGAAGCCTATGATACGCATGTTGGGTGGTAGAGGTGGAAAGGGGCGATGGCGACTGTGCGTCTCGGGATCAGGCCATAAACAGCTATTTCGTTGGTCAGCACCATGTGCAATCCGGAAATTTGCAAGCGCCAGCGGACATTTCGGCTGCATGATGGACGCAATAATGTTCGGTTCCAACTAGCGATCTCTCTGTCTCGCATGCCCTGCCGCCCACGTCACGAGAAGGGATACGGACAGGTCAGGATTGAGCTGCCATTGCTCTTCTGACGCGCACTAAAGAAATGAAGTTTTTTTGCCGATATCAAGATAGCTATATGATTTGTCTGCTGTCACAAAGGACTTGTACTGAAGCCTCAGCGACAGGATGGCCATTCGCACGTCATCTTCCCGTATGTCCAGTAGTCTTGAACGAAAAGCTCGCCATCCAAGTCAGGCGACAGTAATCAGAAAGAAATACATTTGTATGCCAAATGCCAACGCGAAGAAGAATGCGAAACGGCCATCGAATAGCATCTAGCACCCGTGTGTACACACTCCGGCTCGGCCCCGGACGATCGTGACAGCTGTACTTGGTTCCGCCAGTCACAAGGGTAGAGGCTCGGAAAAGCGGGAATTTCTGCATCAAACATATGTTGCTCGCTGAGAGCAGAGTTTGGGGGATGAATCTTTTAGCATTGTGTAAGCTCGATGCAAGGCCTGTTGGATTTTGATTTGCCTCCAAAGAAGTCGCTCGACGTGCTCTGCTGCCAGCGGCTGTGATCCTCGCAAATGTATAAGAACATGTAAGTTATGACAGAATAGTATTCTAAATCTACACATATTTTTTTTTGAGAGAACAAGGATCCGTACTCTAATAGACAGGCAAGCAAATAGGAAAGGGCAAAGCGCAAAGCGCTAAAATACGTTCAACGAACTGATCCGTTTACATGGCTTCACACATGGTTATATCGTATGCTCAAGAGGTCCACCATATTCCCATGTGCCGTCTACTTGCTCTGGAACTGCATGGTATTTCTCAGCGTACCGAGCCCATCAAAGCCTATCTCAACGACGTCCCCGTCCTTGAGAAAGGTCTTGGGCTCCATAAACAGCCCAACCCCCGACGGCGTCCCCGTCATGAGCAGCGTGCCCCTCTTGAGCGTCGTGCCCTGCGACGCAAACGCAATGAGCCGCCTCACGGACCAAATCATGTCGGCCGTCGACGACGCCTGCCTCTCCTCGCCATTGACCCTCGTCACCAGCGCCAGCGCCTGCGGGTCGGGCACGACCTTGGGCGAGGCAACGACGGGCCCAATCGGCGCGAACCCGTCAAAGGACTTGCAAAAGGAAAACTGGCCGCCCGAGACGCTGGCGGGCAGCTGAAGGTGGCGCGCCGACAGGTCGTTGGCGTTGCAGTAGCCGAGCACGTGGTCGAGCGCGTCCTGCTCGGAGACGTCCTTGGCGTCGCGGCCGATGATGACGCCGAGCTCGCCCTCGTAGTCGAGCTGCGGCTGGGCAATGGGATGGATCGGGATGGCGGTGTCGGGCCCGGCGAGAGCAGAGGGCGGCTTGGCAAAGATGACGGGATTCTCAGCAATGGCGAGCTGTGCTGATTAGACATGAAGGGCTCGTTTTTTTTTTTTTTCTTTTCGTGGAGAAGCAAGCTCCGACCGTCATTCATGAGCACTCACGTTTGCTTCTTCGGCATGCTGCTTGTAGTTGAGGCCGATGCAGATGAAATAGTGCACAGCAGGCAGTGGAGAGAGGACCTGCGCAACGAGGTTAGACTCCCGAGGCAACGCTTTGAACGAGTCCAGTCCGATACCTTTTTTATAGTAGCTGTCCGCGTAGTCCTTGAGAAGCCATCTTGGAGATTGCCGTCTAGCACACTGACCGTGGCGCCAACCAGGCTGGAGAGCGCCAAGGCATCCGTGACGTCTCCGTACAGGGTAGTGCCAGTGTCGGATTCAAATCTGACCAGGCGCTCAAAGGTATGTGTCATCTTGGCGGCGTATCAGCTTTCAAGAGTCTATAGACTGATGCCGTCGACATCAAGGACGAGAATGTTTAATGTCCAACGACGTCCTTGGTTGACGCTGTTTACAGGCTCCACTTGGTACTCGAGAGGGGTAGTGAGGCCGTCGTTGGGAGACGTGCTAACTAGCACGGGGATACATCTACATAATCTGGCTTTTACTGAGGCAGCCTTGGAAATAAAACATGAGGAAAAACGCTCGACTGGGTTTCGATTTTCAACCCGCTTGTAGAGGCAAAATGCTGATGAGCGCTGTGGATGATGAGCCGTTTGAGACTCCAGACCTACGTCCTCTGCTAGTAGCAAACTTGTATGCAAACTTGGTGGCTCTTTTTCTATTGAAATAGAGGTTGCGTTTGTGTCTCATCGTTAGATTGGAGCTTTGCAAACATGGACGTATGTTGCCAGTCCGTAGCCAAGTGATGCTTCACACCTACAGCCTACCCTAAACCCTCCCTAGAGTCAGGGCTGCTGGAAGTAATCTCCAGACCTTGACAGGACCGATAAACAACTCTAACCCGATAGACTGATTTACAACTATAGATCTATTGAACGCTTGTACTCCAAGCCCTTCTGTTGTGCTTTTCCTTTATTCCGCCCGTGGCAAGTTGCACCTTCTTCAGCCGCCGTCGCGCAGATTTACAAAGTAAATTTGGAGCTGTGGAAAAAATGTTGGTTCAGAGTTCCTCAAAGTGTTGACTTGCACTCTCCAAGGAAGTATCAACGCCATGGTGCGTCTTTTGTTGCTCCTCGTTCCTTGATTTTGAATAAAGCTATGCTAATCCAGTGGCTGCGTAGAGAAATGCCGGGTACAACGCCTCTTTCGCAAGCGCCTCAATGACGATGTGCATAATTCAGCTGCCATAGAGTATCGTCAGTAACCTGCGCCACATAAACAAAGCAGACGAGTTGCCTTGCTTTCGTCACGATTTCTCTACATGTGCCGTGGATCAGCAGCTGCTGATGGCAAGACAAAACCACTAGTCCAGTTTCAAAGTGCACATGAGCGCTTAGACTCGGGAATCTAGCGAGAAGGAGAAAACGTGGCTTTGTCAAACTGGAGCAGATTCTTCCTCGACTGCTGGGAGGCAGCCCAAGTTGATGCTGAACAGCACTCATGTGAGAGGCCGCCAACTTCGAGTCGCTCATATAAAGCTCGCCTTCCAGACAGCCTTGGCCTTGCAAGACTTTTCTGCCAAGACGCCGGCGCGAAAGGAAAAAAGCACCTCACCCAGCCTCACTCCTGACGGTGAGGTTCTGGGCCAGCTTGCAGAGCATGTGGTGGCTCGCCCTTTTGCTCTGTCGCCTGGTCCTTTTGCTCTGCTCCGCCACGATGATGGCACACTCGGACAGCGCTAGCGACGTGATGAGGCAGCTGGTTGGCCCGACTGCACGACTCGGCCCCCTGACCGGTATGTACATAGATGAGGCGGTGGGCCCCAACGCTCCCTCAACCTTAAATCCAGATTTTGGGGGGGAGGAGGGGTGCCACGAGGGGAGGGATCGTCGCTGTGGAATGGTGAGGCTGGATTAAGATTGTCCCACGGACGAGGCTGCGTGTGAATGGTGTCGCGCTCAGCTTGCCTCGTTGGGGAAGCTGCCTGGTCAACGACACTCAAAGAGTAAGCTGTCGATGACATCGGAAGGTCACCCCGCTTGCACTGCCTCGTTTCCCCTCTTCCGGGTGGTGTTGTCGTCGTGCGGAATACATTGTTGTGTGTGAACGAGGGTCGCTGCAGGACATGAAATAAGCTTCGAATTGTGCATGCAGCAGGGCGGGTAAAATGCAGGAGACCATTCACCCACGTTGCCTCATGGGCAATCATCAACGAACGGCTGCAAAAAGACTGTGATGGATGCAGAACAGGAACGGTAGAAACTAATGTCTATGTTGTCTTTGCTCTTTAATGAATGAATTTCTTCAACGTTTCTTTGCACATCTTCTTCCCTCCTGACACTCACTCTTCGCAGATCTTCTTCCCTCCTGACACTAATACTGCTGCGTGCAATCATGCCAATACTGCTATACCTGTAAAGCACTTGCAAGCGCCACAACACACGAGCATCTTCTGGAACCAAAGGTCGGCTTTGGACTATTTCGTAATTGCATTCACAATTGCAGATCGATTTTCCAAATACCTCAAGCCAATTACTTACTGCAAGAGGCAGTGCAAATGCTACAGTCGAGGTAGCTTGTTGTACCTGCAAGTCGCGCAACACCAGCTGATCACGCCGCGATACACCAAAAACACATGGCGATCAGCAACAACACCAGTTTTGTCGCCAAGCAATCCTCTGTTTTGACGTAATAAAAATTGCCATCTACATCGTGGCTATGCTGGACCATATGCCCTCTCACGCTGCCCCGTCCTTGTGCCAAAAGTGGCAAGTCGCCGCCGAGGCCACAGCTGAAGCGCCGGACCAAGATCAGTCTAACAAGAAACAAGATGGGAGCACAAGTGGTCAACACAGAGGCATCGGAGATTTGCAAGTTAAGCTTCTCTCCTGCACCCCTCGAACCGTCAGACCTTCCGTTTCGGGTTCGGCGCGCCAAGGGTTTTGCTTCGCAGCGGCCAAGCTTTCTAGCTCGCGCCGCAGCACCGCTTCTACATGGCCCAGGCAGCTGGACAGGCGCGCCCGTGGTGTCTCTCGCGAGCTGGTTGTGCTCAGCCTCCTTTTGCCAGTCATTAATACCGGCCCGGGAGCCAGCATGCTTGACCGACGGGGTTCGTCAGACAAGCCACGACAATTACAATACATGCATTGTTTCTTTAAACTGCAACTTGGATTTTCCTTTTTCGCCCAGAATATACTGTGTATGGCATAAACTACACCAACACTCTGCCCAGCACCGTCGCCATGGCGAGCAACACGCTCTCGCCCGACACCCTCGAGGTGGCTCCCCGCCACCGGTCCCTCAGCAACGCAGACACCATTGCCTCGTCCACCATGTCAAACCCCTTTCTTACACCGAGTACGCTCAGTTGTGCCTCGAGCGTGCTGGAGGACCCGGAGCTTGCGCTGCGCCCGGACCCTGGCAGCGAGGCCGACTTTGAGGTGGCCAACAACCCGTTCGGCTTCTCGCCCGGACAGCTCAACAAGCTTCTCAACCCCAAGTCGCTCTCTGCTTTTCAGGCTCTGGGAGGACTGGAGGGCATCGCGCGCGGCCTCGGCACAGATGTCAAGGCTGGCCTGAGTCTCGACGAAACCGGCATCGCGTCGCCCGTCTCCTTCCAGGAGGCAGTTGGCAAGACGAGATCCGGGCCCTCTACCTCGTCAAGCCCCGCGGCGTCGCCCTCTTTGACATCGGAAGCGTTTGGCGACCGCATCCGCGTCTTCAAGCGCAACGTGCTGCCTGCAAAGAAGGCGACGCCGCTGTGGAAGCTCATGTGGAATGCGTACAACGACAAGGTCCTGATTCTCTTGACCGTCGCCGCTGTGATTTCTCTCGCTCTTGGTCTCTACGAAACGCTCGGTGTCGATCATCCCGATGGTGCGCCGGCGCCTGTGGACTGGGTTGAGGGCGTTGCCATTTGCGTCGCCATCATCATCGTCACCGTCGTCGGCTCGCTGAATGACTGGCAAAAGGAAAAGGCCTTTGTCAAGCTCAACGCGAAGAAAGATGACCGAGAGATTAAAGTGATTCGGTCTGGAAAGTCATTCATGATCAATGTCCACGATATTCTCGTGGGCGATGTCCTGCATCTGGAGCCTGGTGACTTGGTCCCTGTCGATGGCATCTTCATCGAGGGCCATGATGTCAAGTGCGACGAGTCTTCTGCCACTGGCGAGTCGGACGCGCTCAAGAAGACTGCAGGTGCCGACGTCTTTCACGCGATCGAGTCTGGCCAGACGAAAAAGGAGCTTGATCCATTCATCATCTCTGGCGCCAAGGTCCTCGAGGGTAAGTAGTCTGTACCAGTTCAACAGAGGAAGACGGCTAACGCGTTGTAGGCATGGGAACGTTTGTCTGCACGTCGGTCGGCGTCAACAGCAGCTTTGGCAAGATTATGATGTCTGTCCGCACCGAGACCGAAGCCACACCGCTGCAAAAGAAGCTTGAAAAGCTGGCCGTGGCCATTGCCAAGCTCGGTGGTGCCGCCGCTGCCCTCCTCTTTGTCATTCTCCTCATCCGCTTCCTCGCCGGCCTGTCTGGCGACACGCGCGATGCCACCACCAAGGCCTCTGCTTTCATGGACATTCTCATTGTCGCCATTACCATTATCGTCGTTGCCGTTCCTGAGGGCTTGCCTCTGGCGGTCACGCTTGCGCTGGCCTTTGCCACCACGAGGCTGCTCAAGGAGAACAATCTGGTTCGTGTGCTCCGTGCGTGCGAGACCATGGGCAACGCCACGACCATTTGCTCCGACAAGACTGGTACCTTGGTGAGTCTTGCCAACACTTCTACACTAGAGATATTCACACCACTGACAAGCCCAACCTCTAGACCACAAACAAAATGACGGTTGTGGCGGGCACGTTTGGCTCGACCAGCTTTGCCAAAGCAGCCAGCGACTCGGAAAAGACGAGTGAGCAGACTGTCAGCCAGTGGGCTTCTTCCCTGTCCCAGGCAGCCAAGACGATGATTATCCAGTCGGTCGCCATCAACTCGACCGCGTTTGAGAGCGAAGAGGATGGCCAGGCCGTCTTCATCGGGTCCAAGACCGAGACGGCTCTGCTGCAGCTGGCCAAGGACCATCTCGGCCTGCAGTCGCTGCGGGAGACGCGCGCCAACGAGCACGTCGTGCAGATGATGCCGTTTGACTCGAGCAAAAAGTGCATGGCCGCCGTCCTCAAGACCGAGACCGGCTACCGGCTCCTCGTCAAGGGCGCGTCCGAGATTCTGCTCAAGTACTGCTCCGACATCTTGGAGCCGCAGGACCTCGGCCGCGCGCCCCTCGCCAAGCCCCGCGCCAAGGCTCTCCGCACCGTCATTGACCGATACGCCAGCATGTCGCTGCGCACCATTGGCCTCGTCTACCGCGACTACCCCTCGTGGCCGCCCGCCGAGTCGGAGGTGGTCGACGGCGCGGTGCAGCTGGCCTCGCTCCTCAGGAACCTCGTCTTTGTCGGCGTCATTGGCATCCAGGATCCCGTGCGGCCGGGCGTCCCCGAGGCAGTCAAGAAGGCGCAGCACGCGGGCGTCGCGGTCCGCATGGTCACGGGCGACAACATCATCACCGCGCGCGCCATTGCCACCGAGTGCGGCATCTACACGGACGGCGGCGTCGTCATGGAGGGCCCCGCGTTCCGCAAGCTCTCCGACGGCGAGAGGGACGCGGTGCTGCCCAAGCTGCAGGTGCTGGCGCGCTCGTCGCCCGAGGACAAGCGCATCCTCGTCGCCCGGCTCAAGGCCCTGGGCGAGACGGTGGCGGTGACGGGCGACGGCACCAACGACGCGCCGGCGCTCAAGGCGGCCGACGTTGGCTTCTCGATGGGCATCTCGGGCACGGAAGTCGCCAAGGAGGCGTCGGCGATTGTGCTCATGGACGACAACTTTGCGTCCATCATCACGGCGCTGAAATGGGGCCGGGCCGTCAACGACGCGGTGCAGAAATTTCTGCAGTTCCAGATCACGGTCAACATCACCGCCGTCCTCCTCGCCTTCATCACCGCGCTCTACAGTCCCGAGATGAAGCCCGTCCTCAAGGCCGTGCAGCTGCTCTGGGTCAACCTCATCATGGACACCTTTGCCGCGCTGGCGCTGGCCACGGATCCCCCCGTGGACAAGATTCTCAACCGACAGCCGCAGGGCAAAAAGGCACCGCTCATCACCATCAACGTACGTCTTGTCAATCCATTCTTTCTTTTTGATACATGGTCACTAACGCGGGAACACGCAGATGTGGAAAATGATCATTGGCCAAGCCATCTTCCAGCTCGTCGTCACGCTCGTCCTCTACTTTGCCGGCCCGCAGATCCTCAACTACGACGCCGCCGACGCCGCCAAGATGGTCGAGCTCGACACCATCATCTTCAACACGTTTGTGTGGATGCAAATCTTCAACATGTTCAACAACCGCCGCCTCGACAACCGCTTCAACGTCCTTGAGGCCCTGCACCGCAACCACTTCTTCATCTTCATCTGCCTGCTCATGGTCGGCCTGCAGGTCACCATTGTCTTTGTCGGCTCCCGCGCCTTTGGCATCGCCGCCGGCGGCATCGACGCCGAGCAGTGGGCCCTTTCCATTGTCGTTGCCGTCATGAGCCTGCCGTGGGGCGTCCTCGTGCGTCTCTTCCCCGACGCCTGGTTCGCCGTCGGGGCGCGCTTCGTGGGCAGGCCCGTGGCGGTGCTGTACCGGGCGACGGGGCGCGCTTTCAGCACGTTTTGGGGCCTCTTTCGCAAGAAGAAGGCCGATGCGGCTTCAGCGCGCGATGTCGAGGCGGCCGTGCCAGAGGTCGCTGTAGAGCAGCCGGCGGTTGCGCCTCCTGCGATTGTCGTCTGCGAGACGCCGCAAGTCCACATTACGGAACCAGAAGCGGATGAGAAACGGCAGATTTAATTTGTATTTACTCGGGCACGTTTGGCGTTGGGTCTCATTGAATTCATACAAGCATATAGATTTTGTTCAACATCAAAGCGTTCTTTACTACTTCTACCGCGTGCATCGGTGACAGCAGGCAGACTTCGCTTGGGTGAAGTAATGGCTGATTTGTACATTTTAAAACTTTGACCATCTCTACTTGTCTGGGGTTTCTCTTGTTTGTTCATTGTCCTTACTTTCCTTCATTTTCTTGATTTTTAAAAGCAATAGCCCAACCACTTCTTGACATTAGACCAAGACGAAGTACAGCCCGACCTGCGGACACTGGGAGACGAGAATGGCGTTGTGCTACATTGCCACGCTTACGGAATGTGTCCGGATATTCAATCACTGTTGAGTCTGTTCATCTTACCGACGCATAGTTAATAGGACCATCTACCGCTGACCTGCCCGAGGCAACGCCGCTGCCACAGCCGCGGTGTACACAAAGATCCAAGCGCTTTGCCTGAAAGCGCGAAATAATAGACTATCCTCCTCTGTGCTAACATTGGAATCCGCAGTGCGGCATTACTATGTAGGCTAAATGGTGAATCGGCGCGTTGCGCAGCATGTGAAAGCCTTGAGCAGGTGGACGATGTAGTAATAGGAGGGATTGGTAGTTGCATATCTTCATCGCATATTGTGTTTTGAACCGAGAGATATGAGAAAGTGCCGACAGAATGATAGTGATCGCTAACTAATTAATGAGCAAATTTCAAATCCTCGGCAGGCCCAAATAGCCAACTCTCAAGTTCCGCAAGTGCATCAGTATCGTTTGATTGCATTGCAACGGTGACTGCCTCATCGTGCCATCCCAACGTCCGCTTCGTATGTTGCAGTGAATCTCCAACGCGACAAAGCCCGCCAAAGTCGATGATGATGGGCACATTGCTCTCATCAAGCATAACATTCGCCGGCGTAATATCATTATGAACCAGGCACTGGAGATGCAAGTGATCTAGTGCCATTCGCAGCGACTCAAGCCAATCCCTCATATACTCTTCAACCAGAGGCCGGCCACTGGCGATAAAGTCTCGTTTCGACAAACGCTGCGGGTTGACTCTTTCGAGAAGCGTTGTTTCGTACTTTTTAAAAACCAACCCAATAGCTCTTCCGCCGACCTCGGAGCACCCGTAGTACAGTGCCAAATTCGGGTGGTGGTGCTGCCGAATGAACTCGCACATTTCGATTTCATGCGCCATTTGGACCTCGAGATCATTTTCCAAAAAGTCTTTAATCTCTGGCTTTTTAAGCCATGTTCCGTTGCACCGAGTCGCTATAGTCCAATAGGGGCGCAAATCTGGACCTCTGGCTTCTGTGCGAATAACCTTGACGTTTTCCAGTTGGGAGAATTGGTCTGGTAGCTGCCTGCGATCTTTCCAGCTTCCCATATAGTACTTGCCATTGTACAGAGCGATGACTTTCACGTATATCTGGAAGACGCCATTGATTCGTTTCCCACATTCGTAGGAGTCGATAACCTCCATGACGGCAAAATGATTGTGGTGCTGCTTGCGACGTGATGTTTGGGCCGTTCGTTGTAGCAGAGATCTCATGGGGCATGAATTTACGCGTCACGTGCTCGCTCGATACTGTGTACTTGCTACGGCAAACGCTTTAGTGCATAACCTCAGCGTTTATATATATCTATTCGGTCAAGTTTTATTCCTGGTGGGTGCGAAGGTGGAAAAAGAGGGAGATGAGCTGTACTCCGTACGGATACAGGGTAGTACATTTTCAATTAACTAGTGAGGACGGCGTGGTCCAGCAACAAAACAGCAAGCATTAAAGTCATTCCTCGAGAATTTGCTTCCCATACACTAAAACTGGACTGTTGGAATTTTTTGACGATTGAAGACAATTTCCCTACGAAATTCTTCACGACCGTACTGCCCCGTGGAAGCATCCCCCACAACTAACCAGTCCATGAACCCAAACCAATTCCTTTGCCTGATGTCATGCAGGGCCAGCTCTCAATCTATTTTTTCGGGGCAGCGTAAGAGCTTGAATTCGCGCAGGTAGTCTGACCGCAGTCGAAGCTTTTCGTCCGAGTTCCGTTTGGCTGAGCTGAGTTTCAGTGGCACTCATTGACCATGACATTTGGCGTGTCTCTCAGCATCTACCAAGTGTTAGTCATGTATTGAATGAATTCCCCCCCAAAAGAATAAATACTTTGAAGTGGAATCGTCGAAGACTAAATCTTGAGATATGGATTAGAGGAGCGAGAGAGTAGAGTCAAGCTGTGTTGGGATAGGATGGAATGTTTGAAGTTTGGACAAGACGGGCGGCTGCCTCAATTATACCCAAGCAAATTGGTACTACATCAGAGGGATAGTGTTGGTCAGAGTAGCACTACAATCACAATGTTCTGACCGAGTTCTTCTTCACTCTGTAGATATTGGCGAAACAAGGCGCTCATGCTTCCTCCCGCGTAACACAGTGGACAGGTGACTGTGACTGTTCGGCGGTTTGCCTCTTTTGAAGAGGTGATAGGTGCTGGCCGCCCTGGATGGAGACTCTGTAGGGCTGCTTAGGGAGGCCACTGAGCGAGGAGCAGATCCTCCAAATCATCGAGTGATCCGCGGGCCTTGACAACTGTGCTCTCCGGGCATTGTGACATTTGGAAATTGAACTACATCACCGGGCTGGTATTACATGAACAAGAAGTCTTGGCCGCTACCCCGCGGAACTTGCTCTCGTCTAGCCCCGCGACAGACATTTTGGTATTTTGCTTGCCTATAACCCTGCCAAGACGGCAGAGAGTGGTCTATTCTGCAGGCGAGGCCGAAGGTGATTGGTGTTACAGGCACGTAGTGATCATGAGCCACTCATGTTACCTGCTCCAGTCTCGTCCGACACAGCTACAGCGCGTAAAGACTTTAGCACTGACAAGTTATTCGCCACACGTTGAGCTTTCCATCGTTTCGGTGAGAAGAATGGAGCTCCTACATGCCCCTCATAATCTAATTGCTTGTACGTGAGCAAAGACTGCTGCATATGCACTCCACACAATGATGCTTGTTCAATTGGGCAGCACGCCGTGTCATAGGGATTGAACGTGGTACTTGGCGCTGCAATGCTCGCAAGCTGTGCCTTCGCGGTCAGGCTAGGAGTTTTTTCCATATAGGTAGTGCTAATCGCAGTTTAAACATGGTCTCAATGCCGACAGCAGAATCACTAACGCCTAAAATAAGATGCGAAAGTATGACGCGCTATGACAGTATTCAATCTCGTTACCTCACCAGCTCTTCACCACTAGCATCACTAGCACACAGAAAAAAACTCACGAAACCTCTTCAATAGCCTGCTTAATCGACCGCACACCACCCAGCCCCAGTGCATGGTTGTGTTTGTGTCCGGCATGATCATGCTCCTCGCCCTCCTCGCCCGGCTCCCCCGCCCAGTCCGGGAAGCCGTCGTCAAAGAGCTCCTGCAGCGCCTCCTTGAGCTTCCCCAGGTCCTCGCCGTGTGCCGGGTCGCGCATCACGCGCTCCCAGTCGGCCATTTCGGCGTCCGTCAGCAGGCACTGGTCCAGCAGGCGCTCGACGCCCTCGTGGTCGAGCCCTTCACCGATGAAGACGAGCTCCTGGCGGCGGTCCCCCCACTCGCCGCCCTTGCCAATGTCGTGCTGCACGAGCGCGTCGACCTCGGGGTCGCCCGTCGTATACTCCTCAGCCGAGAGCGTGCAGAACCAGGGGCGGCCGCCGGCCATGGTCAGCATGGCGCCGGCCTGGGACCAGTCGCCCGCGCGGTGCGGCCGTGTCGCCAGCAGGAACTCGCCCTTGGAGCGGAAGAGGCGCGAAAAGGTGGGGTGTGCGCGCTTGTTTGCGAGGATTTCTTCGTTGGGAGGCATGTCGAGCGGGTCGACGGCCATAGCGTCCTCTTCTGTGCTACCGCTGATGATGACGGCGGCTGGTCTCTGGGAGGCGGAGTGCAGCTTCTTCTCCGAGGGACGCGGGGAGGGAACGGTTTGGGCGGTCGAGTTGGAGCTTCCTGCAGAGTAGGCAGACCCTTCTTGCGCGGAGCCATTAGATGAGCCGACACTCTGGGCATCGTCTTGCTCAGCATCCTCCATCTCCTCGTCCTCATCTTCGTCACCCTCGTCCTCATCTTGTTCTTCGTCATCCTCGGGCTGCTCAAGCTGCAGGATAAACTTGTCGTAGAGAAGCGCAAACAGACGGCGGGGGTGAAGGGGGCGTTGACGTGAGTAGATGAAGCTTTGGACGTTGTACTCTTCCGTCTCAGGCTTTGGAGTGACGACCTTTTTGCCGTTGACTTCGCGGACTGTCATGGCGTGCAGGTCCTGTAGCCAGCCGTAACCGGTCTGGGCAACATCCATCTTGAAGAGGCCAGTATTGACTAGTTGCTTGACGTCGACCTTGCCGTAGTTGGCCTCTATAATCTTGGCGCGACGGTTGAGCTTCTTGACCAGGTCCACGATGCGGGTTCTTGTCTCCTTGGCAACCTGGCTGGTGTTAGACGCCACTGAAAGATGGGAATCAGGAGACGTACCATGTCAATTTTGTTGAGAATGATGATATCGGCAAACTCAATCTGGTCGACCATCAAGTCAGAGACTGTACGCTCGTCTTCGGGAGTCACGTCGTCACGACGAGCCGAGATGAGGTCGGCCGTATCAAAGTCGTGAAGCATGGTGAAGGTGTCAATGACGGTGACGGTGGTGTCCAGCTTGGCAAACTTTTCCAGACCTCCAGCTTCCTTGCTGCGCAATGTTTAGCGAGAATGCGACGAGTCCTCTTGCGGGGGGGGGCAGCCACTTACAGCTGCTCGAGCACCTCCATCATGTCATCGTCAAGACCCTCGCCGCCCTCGTCCACGAGCTGGCTCATTTGCTCAGCGAGCCTGTTGTCAAACGTCTCGGCTACCTGCTCGGGCTCGCTAATACCGCTGCTTTCAATGATGATGTAGTCGAAGCTCTGGAGTTGGGCGAGGCGGACAAGCTCCTCGAGCAGGTCGCCGCGGAGGGTACAGCAGATGCAGCCATTTTGAAGGGCAATGACTTTTTCGTTGGTTTTTGTAAGACGATGATTTTGTTTGATGAGAGACGCGTCGACGTTGATTCTGGTCAGGCTGGTATCAGTGGGATTTGAACAGTCTTGGGCGTAGGCTGCCGGAAGACTCACGCGCCAATGTCGTTGACGACGACGGCAATGCGAAGGCCGTGGTTACTCCTGAGGATATGCTGCAGAAGCGTCGTCTTGCCGGATCCCTTGGATGTAGTGTTAAATTCTGCGACCGATCTATAACAAGTGAGCTGATAGTGTAACTTACAAGGAAACCAGAGAGCAGAGTCACTGGAAGAGCCTTGGGAGGCACTTTTGGTTTTTGGGCCTTGGCGGCCTTTTTGTTTTTGCCAATCTTGAATCTGCCCACCATTGTGTTCTTTCTTCAAGGTCCAAGCCTGATTTGAGAAAAGGGAGCAAGTTTTGGTTGCTCAATCCAAGGAAAATGTGTAGAAATGTCAGGGCCGGGGTGGTCAGAAGCTATTTATACCGACGAATTTTACGAGACGCACAACATTTCATTCATGCGCACCATCAAACACCAACCAATTCACGGCCAATATTCACTCTTTCTGCGCAGTACACGCTGTAGGTATCCCGAGGCCTGCTCATCAAGGTCGACTACGTATTGTCCATCAGGGTTGTTCAAGTCGTGATAGTTTCGGGATTGGCTTACATTCCTTGCCCGCTGATTGGCCAGCACACCCCAAATCGGGTATCCGGCCCCAGAACACCCATCGCCGCCGAGGACAGGGGAGTTACAAAATGTGTTGTGCTGTTTTCCTATTGGAAGCAGTAGAAAAAGGTACTTGGCCAGATTATAGCGAGATAAGTAATGGACCTGGCTCATTGGCTGAACCATCGGTCTTTCGCTGAAACTATCCTGGAGACCTCTTGAGAAGCACCATAGCGGTTCTCAAGAGGCGTATGTGAGCTAGGGCTTCTTACCCTCTTGGATGGTAATGACGACTGACTACGTTCTCTTCGGTAGAGTATATAAAGGTGCAGCCGTGGCAGATCTCTGGCATTTTTTGGGATTGCCTGTGATGCTTTGGCGCCACGCGAACGACGCATTTTACGCTTGTCTTTTGCCTTGCTATGATTTCGAGGGACGCGATGCACACTCGAGGACAACAAGGCCTATGTCCATCCACATCGGACAACACGCTACCGAGGCAACCATGGAAGGGACAATGAGCGCCTACATCGGAATGTTGACGGAGAGGTACATCAAGCTAGACGAGCGATCCATCGACAGCGTCAAGCCGAGGGATGTTGATCTCCATATCTCCCGTCTATCAAGGTGGGAACTAACCTCGCCGAGACTGCCATGCTTGTCAACGGCAAGTGGATGATCCCTAGTCTTCCAAAATGTGGCCGTGCTGATACGGTGATGCAAAAATAAACACCTGATGAGTAGCTGAAGAGGAAACATAAATCATATGTTTGTGTGTCGTTGCTCAAAGTGCTGTGCCTGTCGTGAGGGCAGGCTACCCTGTACCCTTTGTTGAAATCGAGGCAGAGGTCTGTCTCACAGCCGCCTTGTCGGCAGTGCGACATTGGTTAGGCTCGCTCTTGCGTACGAGAACTTTTGCGTAGAGTTCGTGGTAGAGAGCTTCTGCTATGACGTTTGGCCACAAGCTCATGCACCGTAATATATTCGTACTTTCTCCCCGGAATGAGTGTTACCCACCGCGGCAAGGCGATGCTGTCAGAGATGCCGTAGAAACTTGAATCATGTTACAGATAGAAACTTTGGGAACCAATTCGTACTTGGGCGCAAAAACAGGGTGCCTCGTATGCATTTGAGCCGCGTGACCGCGCCGTTTGCTTCTGGAACAATTTCGATTGCGAAACGTAAACGGTCAAGTCTGCTCCACATCTGTATTGTAGACGAATTGCGGGATGCAGTACCCCGACGTGCCCGAGTAATGCGCATGTGGAAGCGACGGATACGTGTCTGGAGAAGAACCCTACCGTATCTGGAGGCTCCGTGGTCGGTGGATGTCATTGAAAGTGGCAACGTGAGCGGCACCATCGGACAATGCTACATGGGCTGATGTTTTTTTGGACTAACAACGAGCATGCCCTCTCAGAAAAGGGCGATCAGGGCAAAAGTTCCCCTCGTGTTCCGTGTATTCCGTAACTTGACATGGAGGCAGGTTGTCATTTGTCACGACCAAGGTGGATTCGAGGTTGGTGCACAGCACAAGTACCAATTGCTCAGCAGTCCTGTAAACTACCTACCTACGAGCACAACTACCCTGGCTTATTATTAGTGCCATTAGGTAACTAATGCGCCGGGGAGCGGCTAACACAGCACCAGAGGGATTAGGCGTAGCGCATGACAACTGGCTAGGTTGCCAATCTCTGGCGTCAAGTGAAGGGCCAAAGGAAGCGATACGACAGTGATTTGCAAGCAGCGAGGAGCATTTGACAGATTTTTACAGCCAACAGAGTAATAGGCCTGGAGATAAAGGATTTGCCAAGAGTGAAATCGGCTTGGTATCCCTCGGCAGGCTGCGGCATACCGAGCAACTGGAGAGCGCACATCGCCGAGCCAGCCACCACTTGGCGACTGGGCTTTGCCAAGCAATGTGGGTGGAAATGTAACTAGGCAAAAGTTCCCAGCCTAATAACATGACGGGGGGCAAAAGGTCGTGGTGAATATTTGGTGAGCGAGCACAGCACAGCGACCTGCCGGAGAAAAGACGCCTCGGCGAATAACTAGCGGCGTGCGGCCCTGCTGTGGCTGGCTTTATTAGAGTGGTCTGGTGGCTTGCTTAGTGCCCGCTGCGATTTCCGCTTTACGGTATGCGCCAGCGCTTCAGAACGCCCCGAAGCCATGTCGCAGCGGGTGGCTACAGCGGGTGACGGTGAGCAATGCGCTGTAAAGAGTTGTTACAGCAGCTGTTGGCCTCCTGCATTCTGCTCAAACATGTTTTTCTGCAGCCAGCCTACCGTGGTATGTGCCTTAGGTACGGTATGCCTTGACCCTGCTCATTCCAATTCATTGCAAACCAAATAGTTACCATCCATCGACTACCTACGAATCATCGAACCACCTTCATCACCACACTACACCCGTCCGGGCCAGGGCGCCGCCCCTGCCGATAGGGTCTGCTGGTGGCGTCGATTAGTTACTCTGCAGCCAAAGCTGACTTGAGAAACTTTTTTCAAGCCTATTGACAGGCCCGTACGCCGAGAACGCCACAAGGAGAGACAGCCGATGGCAAACGACATGTTTCCGTCCGGCCCCTCGCTGGCCATCAACCTGCAGGACTTCCATCTTCTGTCCAGTTGAAATGGAGATCAGGCAAAAAGGACGCGACAGGGACATCTTCAGCATCTTTCGATCACGCACTGCCCCTATTTACCCACCATTGTCTTTGCACCAATCTGTGCCGCGGTGGGCCGTGCCTCTTGAGCAACCTTCATCCACCACGATATCCACCAAGACAGCGCTTTTGTCAACGCAAAAACTGGGAGCGTCGACAAAGGTTCCTTCGCCCAACAGGCGAGTTACTCTTTCACTCCACCCTGCCGTCAACTGGCCTCGACCGGAGCATGTAATGTGGATCGAGTAGCCTAGCTGAGCGGCCTCTTGCCTGCATGCCTGCGTCCTTTTGTCGCCCTCATGCTCCAATCTTCTGCCCTGACGGAACCAAGCAAACTCTGATTGTCTCTAATAGTTACCACCCAAGGCAATGCCCACTCTAGTCTCGTTCGGTCAACAAGTCCGGTCCACCCATGCAGAGGCGACCCGTGTAACCTGCACGTCTCGGCATCCTCGCGCTTTTGCCTCGTCGCCTCAGCTGGATGGGCTGACCGGAACGGGCGCATCAATACCGCTTTCTCTGAATCTTAGCCCGACCTGCCCGACCTGGCCACCACTCCAAGCTTGCCTCTGCCAACCACAACCAACATTTCCACATTTCCGAGAGAGTGGAAACTCTTGCTCACCAGTTCCACCCCCGAAAGCCGCCTGCCGCCATGCCAAAGCACATCGCACACACTTCTCACGACACCTGTGCCGCGCTAGCTGCGCAATGGACGACCATGTTACCCATACCCAGTATTATCCTCAGTAGTTGGTCGGCTGCTTGGTTTCCGAGTTGCTCGCCCTCTTGCCTCTCATGCAAGGCGCCCAAGCCCCCCGGACCTGCCTGCGCGTCTGTCGCCCGTTCTCCCAAAGTCCCCTGTCTCCAGAGTCCTGCAGATCACCAGTTCTCCAAGTTCGCATGTCTGCTTTGCCTACCATCCTGCCTCCTTGACTGCTAGCCCGTCCACTCGTCTCCTCCTCCACAAGCCTATCCTCCTACCCCATTGGGGTAGTTCGATTTATTGCTGCTTCTCCGATTGTATTGGGTAGTCCCCGATGCCCCGGACCATTACCTCTGCTGTTTAAAAGGGCCTTGCCGCCCTCGCCCGCTCCTGCTGTCAAGAAGCGCTGGATCTTCTTCAACTCGTCTGGCTTTCCTTTCCTCTTTCTGTATAGTCCAGAGCTTTTGCCAAGGCTCAGCTTTACACCATGGACGGGCTCAAAAAGATCCTCTCCCGTCAAAAGACGAATCAGTCCACCGACCACGAGGGCGAGCTTCATGCCTTTCGCAAGCAGCACAGGTACGATCCGTTTCTCGGCCAAGACAAGCTGCGCGCCGTCGACTCGGCCCTTGACTCGGGCAATGCCGAAAAGCTCAGCGCCCTCGACCACACCCTGATTCAGGATGACTCGCCTTATCCCGAAGTCCGCGCTGCTGTACGTGTTGCCTGCTAGATACTGGCACCTCGCGCGCACCTGGCAGATGTTGAAACTAACAACTGTTGGCTTAGGTACCCCCAACCGACGAGGATATGCCTGTCGACACAATCCGTGCCTGGGTCATTGGCGGTGTTCTATGCACCATTGTCTCGGCGTGTAACGTCCTGCTCGCATTGCGCCGTACACCCATCTCCATCAGCTCGACCGTTGTCCAGTTGGTTGCTTATCCGTACGTCATCCCTTCACAGGTCGAAAGTAGCGGCGCTGTTGTACAAGAAGCAACGCTGACTTCTGTCCAGCATTGGCTGTTTCTGGGCCCGATTCATGCCCGAAAAAAGCTTCCGCCTCTTTGGCCGCAATTTTGAACTTAACCCAGGTCCTTTCAATGTCAAGGAGCACACCATCATCACCATGATGACGGCTGCCGGCTCGGCCATCAGCTATGCTTTCGATATTCTTCTTGCCCAGGAGGTTTTCTATGACCAGCATTTCAGGTAAGCGCACTACAGCACCTATGTACAGGTCGCCATGCTGACTGGCTCTTAGATGGGGGTTCCAAATTCTGCTCGTCCTCTCGACCCAGGCCATGGGCTTTGGTATCGCAGGCATAGCCAGGCGCTTCCTCATCTACCCATCCTCGATGGTGTGGCCCGCAACCCTCGTCACTTGCGCCGTAATGTACGCACTGCACAACCATCAAGCCGCCGACCCTCATACTACCAATGGCTGGAAGATTGGTCGCTACGCCTTTTTTCTCATTGTTTCCTGCAGCACTTTT
Source organism: Akanthomyces dipterigenus (assembly GCA_030783385.1). Taxonomy (NCBI): domain Eukaryota; kingdom Fungi; phylum Ascomycota; class Sordariomycetes; order Hypocreales; family Cordycipitaceae; genus Akanthomyces; species Akanthomyces dipterigenus. Next base: position 50,325 of record JARJRE010000128.1, on the reverse strand, counting down.
GTCTGGGAGTGGGTTCCCCAAGTCTTTGCTCAGATCTTCCAGTTCTTCAACTTTGCCTGCTGGATTGCTCCCAACAATGTCGTCGTGAACCAGGTCCTCGGCGCTCAGTCTGGTCTCGGACTGATACCCATTTCCTTCGATTGGAGTATCGTCAGCGCCTTTCTCGGCAGCCCCCTACAGGCACCCGCGTTTGCTCTCAGCAACGTTGCCATCGGTCTGGTCCTTGTGACGATTGCTGCCTCTGGTCTCTCTTGGGCAGGCCCAGAGTTTTATCGATACCTGCCCATTAGCGCCAACACAAACTTTGACCACTTTGCGAAACCGTACAACACGACTCGGATTCTCACCCATGAGAAAACAATGAACGAGACTGCCTACCAGGAATACTCACCCATCCTGATATCGCCCACCTTTACGCTTTCCTACGGCATGTCCTTTGCTGCACTCATATCGACCCTGGTTCACGTCGCCCTCTTTTACGGCCCTGATATTTGGCGTCGTAGCCGCGACATGCGCTCCGAGGAACCCGACGTTCACCTGAAGCTGATGCGCAAGTACAAGGAGGCCCCTGAATGGTGGTTCCTCGGCATCTTCGGTCTGAGCTTTGCTTTCGGCATGATTGCATCCCAGTGCTGGCCTACCCACCTGCCTTGGTGGGCTTTTATCATCTGCATCGCTCTCGGTGCCGTATTCTTCATCCCCGTTGGTACCGTTCAGGCCATTACCAACCAACAGACCGGTCTTAACGTCATCACTGAACTGGTTGTCGGCTTTATGCTGCCGGGACGCCCTATTGCCATGATGATGTTCAAGTGCTGGGGCTACATGATTATCTTTTATGGCCTCAACTACATCTCAGACATGAAGATTGGCCACTACATGAAAATCCCTCCTCGCTCCATGTTTGCCGCCCAGGCCTTTGCTGTTATCTGGCTCTCGCTTGTGCAGGTGGCGACGTACAACTTTTTGCTCGGCAACATAAAGGGCATCTGCACCGAGGACCAAGCACAGGGTCTCATATGCCCGGCGGCGCGCACCTTTTACAACGCGAGCGTCATCTGGGGTGTCATTGGCCCCGCCAAGATGTTTGGCGCTGGCCAGCTCTTTTCATGGTTGAACTGGTTTTGGCTCATTGGCGCAGCTCTGCCCGTCATGCAGTACTTTATCACGCGCCGCTACCCCAAGAGCATCTTCCGCTATATGCTGACGCCCGTCATCTTTGGCGCGGCTGGTCAGATCCCACCCGCGACGCTCTACTACATTTGGCAGTTTGTCACGATAGGTCTCGTCTTCAACTGGTACCTGCGCCGCCGCTACTTTGGCTGGTGGCAGCAGTACAACTATACGCTGTCGGGTGCGCTCGATATCGGAAACGCCCTGGCCAGTGTCGTGATTGCGCTCGCGTTGGGTCTTGGGAATGCCAACTTTCCCGAATGGTGGGGCAACACGGTGTCGTACACCAACCTCGACGGATGGCACAATGCGACGACAAAGGTCTTTCAAAAGGGTCAGACGCCTCTGGGGCCGGAGAAGTGGTTTTAGAGTTGTTTGCAAGATTCTGCTCATGTGTATATACAAAGTAAAAGAGCAAAATATAGATTACAAGTACCAAATGAAACGAAACCTGGTCAGACGTGCATTTTATTGTCATTAATCTTCAAATGGCAATGCATGTATGTTTTTGTGTGTGTGACGATGCTGGAGGGGCTCTCTCTCTCTCTCTCTCTCCTCTCTCTCTCTCTCTCTCTCTCTCTCTTTCTCTCCTCTCTCTCTCTCTTTCTCTCCTCTCTCTCTCTCCCATTTTTCTGCCTTGCCGGCTGTGGTTTGTTCATGCCATGCTGGCAAGCAGCATCAGGGGGGGATGATAATGGAGTTCACTGTACGGCCAAAGAGAACATGGACCAGGGCTTCTTTTTCTTATTGCCCTTTGAAACATGCACGTCATATGGTAAATTAGCAGACGCCAAGCGAGAATCATTTAAAACCAGTATGCACGTAGGACCAATTACCTTACAGCCCTCGTGGCCCTCTTCCCCCGCTCATCCTCGATTGCCGCCACTGCATGTCTCGGCTCCAAGAGGCCCCCCCCCCTTCCCTACATCTCTTGAGCCCGTCACTCCCACGTGTCTGTTTTACCAATTGCGGTCCTCTCTCTGCGCTGAGTTCTCTTTGCCCTTGTACTTGTGCACGGAGATGGTGGTCAACTAGTGTTGATGATCGAAGTGTAGCAATCCTGCACAGTCCGCTGCATGGCTTCAATGCCTTATTGCACCCTGGGTCTTATTAACCCAATTTAATTTCGCGCCAAATGGTACACATCTCCACCGATTTGAACCACCCGGATAGAGTGCTGGGGGACGATAACAATCCCTGATAATAGTGCTAGGATCTGGGATACTTGGGCATCGATATTGACGCCCGCTCGGGCTTGCAGTCAAGAGGCGACGAGCGCCGTAACGAGAGCAAAGGCCCCGCGTCGTCAATGTGGATTCACTGCCCGCTGTCGCGCGTACTTAGCATCGAGATGTTATCAATGGTTGGTCAGGCCCCTTTATCAATCGCCACTCAATACTCCGTACGCAGGTTTTGCTTGGCTCGACTCTCGGTAGTCAGGGGGCGCATGTGGCTCAATCCTCGCTTGTCCAGATAGTTGCCGTTGCGCTGTGCTCGTCGCTTTGCTCGTTTGCCTGGCTCGTCCCGTCAAAATGTCTTGTCAGCCGTGCAGAAAGCTACACACTGACGCTCGGCCACAGCGCCACGCCGTTCCAGCGCATCTGCCATCCAACAATTGAGGCAAGACCACACACAGCCCTCTCCAACTACTGGCCCGCTTCGTCTGGGGCTTCCAGCTAAGAGGACTGCCGCTTTTACCTGGTTGCCAGGCACCAATACCAGTACCGCCGTCCAGCTCCACGGACCGCCAGTTTTAGCCTTTATTGGGCGGCACGAGCAGCAATTGTTCTCCGAGTTTTTCTTCTTCTGCCAAGTGCTGACCCCACCCCGCGCCACGTTGTCTCGGTACGCTTTTACTGGCTGTTTGGCTGCCAATCGGGACTGCAAGTCGATCAGGGGTTTGCGTCCCTTGCTGTTCCGCATGGTCGCTGGTCAGTGGTGGGCTCGGCTTTGTTTTATTGCTTGCCAAGCCGCGGGGCCACGGTACCTGATATTACTCGCATGATCTCTTGGGATGGCCGATGAAAAATTGCAGGAGGAGCTGCAATCAAGTTCACACGTCAACCGGTACCGTTTGTCTCCCGGCCGCAATTCAACCAGACGGCAGTGGCGGTCGGAGAGACGTGGACAGGGGAGCCCCTCCGGTTCGACCAGGCTGCAGCAACTAGCTGGGCGGTGGTCGTCTCTCGACGATGGCTGCATGAATGGCGGCTGTGTTTCTGCCACGCGGTCCGGATTGATTTGACCTCGGTAGTTAGCCTGGATCGACGTTTTTGAGGTAGACCAGCCACAAACTCTGGCGTTGAACCATCGAGGGCGGACAAGAGCGGCGTCGCAGCTAGCTCGTCTTTGGAGACCCAACTTCAGCCCATCTCATATTCCAGAGGAGACGGCCCCAGCAAGGCCAGCACTAGTTAGGAGACCATCCCTGTCTCTTGGTCCCTGCACAAAGAGGGGGCATGGGAGAGAAGAAACGGCGCTGGACCAGGTCTAGAAAGATGGTGTGGACAAATCCTCGCGTGCGAAAAGAGCGACCTTGGCTTGGGCCCCGGGCGAGCAGCTCGCCGACTTCTTTTTCCCTTTTCCTTTCATTGCTGCGCAGTAAATTCGATTGTGACTGATTTGCGTCTTGCATCAATCGCATTGCTGTCGTTGTTGTGGTGTGTTTGTCAAGCTACCTACCGTCAACTCTTTGCATGTGCCCCTCATTGCCCATCGCCCATCCGTCATCGCCCATCGCCACCACCAACAGCGCTGCTTCTGCCGGCCTGCAAGCGCCAACGCTGGCTGCCATCTGCCATCTGCCAATCACCCCCCGCACCCAAAATTGTCCACCTGCGGCGTCGCTCAAAAGTTCCCTGGATCTTCCCACCGCGCCGTGCGAACCGCCGAATATCGCGACGAGTGTCATCATAATACATTGAAATTGAGGGGAACAACACGGCGATTGAAGCCCGGGCGGCCATCTCCGAGTCACAAGATCAGCGCTACGGCGAATCAGCACCTGCAGTACACCGGGCCTTGAAGCAGCAGCCAATCGACGACCCGATACGAGCAAAGAGCAGAGGGTTGGACTGCACCACTGCAAAGCACGCCGCCCTGCGCAGCACTAATCCATTTCAGCCAAGGCTGCCGAGACTCCGAGACGGCCCCCAGCCGCGTCGCTGTCGCTGCAGCTCTCGCCGTCATGGGTCTCTTCTCCCGCAAGGATAAGAGCCGTCGCGGAGACGCTTCCCTGCCCACCTCACAGTCCACAAACAGCTTCACCTCGTCCACATCTCGCTCCGTCGTCAACAGAGTATCCGCGGGCAGCATCACTCCAGGAAGCCCTCTCTCGCCCATGTCACCTGTCAAGCTTCCCAAGATGGATCTTCCTCGTCCCCCGGACCCCCAGCTCGACCCCGCCGGCTACCTGCGCAGCCTCGGCGCCGTTCGCGAACGCACCAAGCTTGTCTTTGACAAGTTGATGGCCAATCGACTGCAGCATTTTGATGTTGACATGACCAAGTTCCCAGACGTGGTTACTTTTGTGTCGGGCTTGATTAAGGTATGTGCTCCCACCTCGTATGCGGTAGCCCCTAGAACTGCACAGCTTGAATCCGCCTTCTTTCAAAGACTAATCATGCATGATGCAGCGAGACTACGATGCGCCGTTCAACACGATCCCCGGTCATGGCCGCTACCAGCACTTCTCCGTCGGTGGCCGCGATCGCATCGCAGACTTGCTCTCCACTTGGCCCTCCACTGTGGATAACACGGAGCGCTGCCGTCGCCTCATTGACCTGTTTCTCGTAAGCGTCTTGCTTGATGCCGGCGCTGGCACCTCCTGGAGCTACAAGAGCACGGAAAATGGCAAGGTGTACAGAAGATCCGAGGGCCTGGCCATTGCGAGCTTGGAAATGTTCAAGACTGTGAGTCCACGTTACCCCGCATGCGGGCGCCACGCTGACACAATCCAGGGTCTCTTTTCGGGCAGTCCCGACAATAAATTCCAGGTTGATTTTCGAGGCCTTGCTAACTTGACAGTTAATCAATTGGCTGCCGGCCTGCAGTCCAAGACCGGAAACAAGCTTGCCGGCCTGGACGGCCGTACTGACCTGTTGCTGAAGCTGTCCGATGCTCTCAAAAACAAGAGCGAGTTTTTCGGCGAAACGGGACGCCCCGGAAATATGATTGATCATCTCCTCTCGCATCCTTCAACGCAAGCATCTTCCATGCTCATTGTACCGCTACCCGTTTTATGGAATGTGCTCATGTCAGGCCTGGCCCCCATCTGGCCTCAGTCGCGCACGTCCATTGATGGCGTCTCCTTGGGCGATGCCTGGCCTTGCACCAGCATGCCTCAGGGAGCCAACGCCTGGGAATCCATTGTCCCGTTTCACAAGCTCACTCAGTGGCTGACCTACTCACTGATGCAGCCAATGCAGTCTTTGCTCAATATGCACTTTGCCGGCACCGAACTCCTAACGGGTCTGCCGGAGTACCGCAACGGCGGCCTCTTTGTGGATATCGGGGTCTTGAATTTGAGAAAGGATGATGTAGATCGCGGATTGGAGAACTACTCAGACTACTGCCGCCGCACCGGCGTCAAGGGCGTCGAGGTCGCGCCCATGTTTGAGCCTAGCGATGATGTCATTGTCGAGTGGCGCGCGGCCACCGTTGGCCTTCTCGACCACTTGACCCTCGAGGTCAATAAGCATCTGAAGAAAGAGCTGGCAGGCAATGAAATGACACTGGCCCAGCTATTGGAGGCTGGTAGCTGGAAGGTATGTGCAGACTCGAATGGTCCCACAGTCAGCGTGATGCAACTCGTGCTAACATTGACTAGGGCGGTCGTGAAATCGCCGAAATCAACCGGCCAAATACAAAGGAGCCCCCCATTCTCATTGACAGCGACGGCACCGTGTTTTAGACCGGCATGGCTCTTCAGCACGGCGTCATATCTAAGCTAGCCGTGCTCTCTTTAGCATAACATCGAGCTGCAAACCACCCTGTTTTGTGCTACTGTCTTGTCACGGCCAATCTGCATGTCCCCTCATGTACTCCATATGAATGAAATGAAATTCAACCTTAGCCACCATTATTAGCATAATGTTTTATCTTCGATATTCGGCTCCTGCTCGTCATATTGTCTTCTTATTTTCTACACTTCTTCCCTTTGCCTAGCCAATTCATTATTGGATACACCGTAACTCTAGACGGTGCTGTGGAGGCAAGGAGACGCCAACCTGGGGAGGGCCTGTTTATGCAAGCAAATCTGACACCACTTTGGTCACACGTTTTGCGCAGGCTGTCAAGTTGAATAATGAGATGTCTGTGTTTTACGCATTATAAATTGTACATGGATTTAGATTTTCCCCTCGTCTGCATTACTCCTAATCGTCCCTTTTTTTTCTATGCTAGTATACAAAGACGTGTCCGCCACATCATCGACCACTATAACCTGTCAAGATTGTATTTACACGCGTTTTGAGACGCAATTCCCAAACGCTACAAGCAAGAAGAAAAGAGCCGCCAGGAAAAAAAGTCACTGGCCGCTTTTACTTCTTGCCCTTGTATTTTCTGCTGAATTCGTCGCGCTCCTGCTGCTGGCGCTTGTCCTCGAGCTTCTTCATGAGTTCCTTGCGGTTGCGCTCCGCCTTTTCCGCCTCGGACGCGGCGAAGCGACCGCCAAAGCTGCCGAGCTGCTGCGACATGCCCTGCTTGGCGTCGGCGAAGCTGGTGTTGACGCGCTCCGTGAAGCTCAGCGGCTTGGTGACCTCTTCGGCGGTCGTGGTGCGCGCGTGGGCGGCGGAAAGGCCGCTGCGGGGCGCCTCGTAGCGGATGCCCTTGGGGATGCGCCCGGGGCCGGAAGCGGCAGCCGTCGCTGCTGTTGCCGGGGTGGGAGAGGACTGGCGGGAGGCGGGCGTCGGAGGAGGGCCCATGAGCAGACTGAATCTCTGGCGCAGGGCCGGCACTTCGAGGATGAGCGAGGTGAGGAGGGTCGCGCTGGCAAAGGCGAGACCCATGACGTTGACGCCGGCAGTGAGGAAGCTGGTGAATAGGAAGCCGATGCCGCCCAGTGCCCAGGCCATGGGCTTCATCATCTTTCTCTGCGCTTCAGACATGTATTTTTGGCTGACCTAGAATGAAGACGGTCAGGTTAGCATCAACAAGATCCTAGTATGCGCGGAAAAGAGTATAAGACTCACCTGCAAGGAAGCAATCATGACACCCGTAGCAAGGGCAGGCAGGAGAAAATACGGGTCGCGGACCGTCAAGTCGGCGAACCACAAGACGCCCGCCTGATCCATGCCAGGGACTGGCAGGTTGCCCATTTGCCGCACGAGCTTGAACAGGCCAATCGTAAACGGAAACTGGGCCATAATCCACAGCAGGTTCCAGTTGTTGACGCCGTACTCCTTCTTGAGCAAGTCGGCGAGGACCTTGGCCTGCTGGCGCTTCTCCATGCCGTCGACGCCGGCGGCCAGCGACTCCTTTGTCAGGCGGTTCATCTCGACGGCGCGTGGGTCGGCCTGCATGTGCGCGACGCGGCCGCCGTTGCGCAGCTGCATAATGTGCGGGACGAACATGGCGGCGCGCAGCGCAAACGCCGAAGCGACGATGCTGCCGCACCAGCCCAGGCCAGTGACGACGTGGATGTGCTCCAGCACCCACTGCATCACCGACGTCGGGCCCCAGCCGTTGTCGAGGCCCAGCGCCTCCAGATATCCCAGCTCGTTGGACGACAGGTCGAGGATCTCGGTGGCGCTCAGGCCGCTGCTGCCGCCAAAGTCACTCAGGTCGCCGTGGGCAAAGGGCGGTGGTGGTGGTGCTGCGGCGGCGGCGGCGGCAGCGGCGTTGACGGACGGCTCGGTCAGCGAGGGCGCGGCCGAGATGTTGTCTGTGACGGCGTCGGTGGCGCTCGAGGCCGCGTGCTGCTGCTCCTGCGCCGCGGCGGCGGCCCGGCTCGCCTCCTCCAGGGTCTGCTCGCCGTTCTTGCTGCTGCTGCCGCCGCCGCCCCAGCCCCAGAGGGAGAGGTTGCGGCTGGCGGCCACGCTGCCGAGAACCATGGGGGCTGCTGCGCCGGCGCCGGCAGGGAAGAGGCGGGTGCGCATGCCGTAGCCGGAAATTATGGCGGCATTTCGACTGCTCGGGATCGATCGTGTCGCAAATGTGCGGCCCTGGAGAACAATTTCGTATTAGGGGGAGGTCGGCCTTCAACAGGACCGGGAGGTTCGCGCGAGAGCGGACGAAGGGAAGATCCTTACGTTTAATCGACTTTTTGATAGGCCGTTGGTGATTCCCGAGGGAAGGGACCGAGCAATTCCTCTGCTGGGAATCATGGCGCCAATGTGATGTGGTTCAGATGCGAGGTTCGTCGACAGACAGGATCTATTGGTGCTTGTAAGCTAGGCGACTTTTTTCGCAGCGACAATCAGGCCGGATAAATCTCGGGGCCAACTGCCAGAGTGCCTGACCACCATGACAGCAGCATGCCAATACACGATGAAATAGGAAGAAATAGCATTACGAATATGTATTTTTAGTGATGAGATTTTATTCATTTTTTTTTGAGATTTTTTGTGTAGGTGTACAGGTACTGCATAGAGGCTTTGCATGCGTAAATTACCTATAACAGCGGACCTGGTAGTTCTTCGACAACCCTTCGATGCGTGCTTTCTTTGAAAATAATATGATACTCGCAAAATCACAAAACTCTAGTCAGGGTGGTATCCGTTGTATTACTCCAAACTCGAAACATCAGACAGCGAGATGCCGGGCACGTGGCGCTTTTCGCGCGCCTCAATGCCGGGACCGATTGCGTGTGCTCTTCTCCGCGTGAGGGGAAAGACCTATTTGGCCAGATATTAGTACACTCCTATCCATTGCATCGTCCTTTTCGAAAACAGGACAATGTGTATTTCTGTCCCCATCCGTTCAAAGGCCTACCTTGGTGCCTCCCCATCCTAGTCTAAACGCCGCCTCGTGGGCAAACAGCTCGCCGAAGCCGAGCATCATGCCGTTGATAAAGGGCAGTAGGATGTTGATAGCCGTGCCGCGGAGCAGCGACCATATCGTCGGGGGCGTGTAAAGGATGACAGGCGAGCTGGATGTCGACGCCGGCGAGGTGGAGAGCTCGTCGCCGGGAGAGTACTGCTCGCTGTCGGAGCGAATCGTCACGCCAGACTCGGCGAGCGGGTTGGGCTGATCGTCGAGCGACATGGCGGCAGCGGCGGCGGTTGTGCGTTGCCTATTTTGTTCTTTATTGGTTGATGCCGGTTTTCTCGCGGTCCCAGCACACTGCGAGTATTGTTGAGCGTGGTTGGAGCAATGGCAGATGACGGCTGTTGAGGCGCCTGGGGAAGCTCTCCGAGATCCTTATGTAAAAGTGGATCGCGTACACAAGGCCTGCATAACTGACGATGAGAATTGTGAATTGTTGGGCTCATTTTTGGCGACGGATAGGAATAGACCTAAATTTCATGTTATTAATCGTCTCGTTTGCTCTAGAAAGGACCAGTCATAAAATTCATCTCCAGCATCACTTGCCCTACTGTGCTGCAGTTGGAGTGCAACGGCCAATGCCAACGACTCGGTAGTTGCTGAACGAGCCTTGCCCGACATTATCAACGTCCGCTAAACAACTCGGTATCCAGAACTAATAACGGTCCGAGGTCATCTCCAGTAGAGCTCTATACCGGCTCATGCAATGGTCCACTACATTTATGGTATACAGATTTAGACACCGAGAGCGGCGCGTCATCATTCACACAGCTGGCACGCTACGAGCCCGCCATGCTCAGCTCAAAGGTCAAGACGAGTTGGCAGGCGTGGTTGGGTGCCTGTGCGTAATTGTTGAGGCTGATTACTTCAAGACCTATTGTTATATTTGCAGTTCTCGACTCTCGACATATAAAAAGCCGCACCTCAAAGTATTGATGGGTTACTTGGCTGCCATTCCCCTCATACTGATACTCGGCTATCCGCAAGCACTCAACTGTCCCTTCGGACTCTCTTCTGTGCTCCCTATTAAATCAATCATCTCCATATGCCGGATACTCTGAGTTTGCAAAACAAGGTTGCCATTGTCACTGGCTCCGGTCGTGAAAATGGCATCCGCGCTGGAATTGCCCTCGCTCTCGCCCGCAACGGCGCCTCTATTGTTGTTCACTTTGTCTCCAACTCTGTGAAGTCTCGCGCCGCGAAAGCCTGTGAGACTCTGAGAAAGGCCGGCGGTCGAGCCATTGCGGTACAAGCGGCTCTCAAGACCGTCGAGGCGGCCAAGCTGCTTGTCGGGAGGACTCTTGAAGGCTTCAATACAGAGCACATCGATATCCTGGGTAAAAAGCCAACTTCAAGATAGTTTGCCGGTCAGAAACTTGTTCTAACCATCTATACAGTCAACAATGCCGGCGTGGCTTATTTTTGCCCGATCACGGAACAGCCCAATTTGGAGCAGCTGTCTACTGTATTCCAAGTCAACGTGCTTAGCCCATTTTACATGGTTCACGCGGTTCTTCCATACATGCCCCGCGGCGGCCGCACCATCAACATTAGTTCGACGAATTCCAAGAGAGGCAATGTCAATATCTCGACGTACGCAGCGTCCAAAGCTGCCCTAGACAGCCTCACCTGGAGTTGGGCTGGGGAGGTATGCATTCCGTCCTCCTGCTTGACATTGATTGGCGGAAAATATGCATCGAGGCCATGAATGTAACAGAATGGAACGAATGGCTGCTAACAATATATAGCTTGGCCAGAGCAGAGGCATCACGGTGAATTCCATCGCCCCGGGCCCCGTACTGACCGATCTCTATCCAAAAGGCCACGAGCAGGCACTCATGGAGACCGAAGTTGCCTTGACGCGGGCAGAAAATCGAGCTGGTACGACTGCTGATATCGGCGATGCCGTTTTGTTGATAGTCAATGAAAGGTCGAGATGGATCACGGGCCAGTACATTTCAGTCAGTGGCGGAGTTACGTATTGAAGCGGGCGGAGCTGAATGCCTTGCTAGGGTGTGTTGTCCATCGATCTCAGCCGCACCGTGGCGGTCGCAACAGGCTTAAATGTTGAAGCGCAATCAGCTCGTTATCCATGCTACTGAGTGCGTAGCCTCTGGCGCTATCGACGCCTTGCAGGAGCCTCTTGTCATGCATCGCTTATACCACGCTTCATGAAGTTGATCAACGCTGACAAAGTTGCCGCATTCTTCTTAATACAAAGACTCCGTTTTATTCATCTCCGTCCTTCTCCATCTTCTTCCCCTTTGGTTTTGACTTTTTTCTTGTCTTGGGGCCTCGCATAGCTTACGTTCGAGACTCTTCTTTCTAGCCACTGAATCCGTCATGGCGCCTCCAACTTTGGTAGTCGAGCCACTGGAGATATTCGATGCAAGACAGGCTTTTCGTATAGGTGCCTACGGCGAGGCGCAAGCCGCCCTCGATCGCCTCCCGAGGGCGGCAGCAACAGCAGAAGATGCGGTACTCTTGCGGCTAGAAATATGCAATGCGCAGGGAGATTATGTGACACTTGAGAAATTCGTCGCCCGCTTGCTGGACGAGGAAGCCAAGCTATCACTTCCCATGCTCAACCTGCTGAGGCTTGCGCAAGCACGGTGTAGAATGATGGCAGAGATGGCCATGTCTGAATACCTCGCTGTCAGTCTCGCAACTTGGAATCACTTTTTAAAAAATGCAAATTTGACAATATGCGATCAAACAACAGTAAGGATTTCGTGGATTTGAAAAACAATTCACTGCTGACCTGCATCAAGCTATTTCTCGAGGCTGAGTTCCACCGCGGAATGCATGCATGCATACACTTCATCTTTAATTCCAAAGACGCCACCAATCGACCGCGCGACACAGATCTCGAAATTGAATGTTTCGACGACTATCCCCTGCCCTTGCTGCGAACGGATGCAGCGGTACGGCTGACGACTGTTGTTCGCCGGTTCCTACAGCACTCCAATCCACACGTCGCGTTGAGCATCTTCAACCTGCTCATCGGGTTGTATTCGCTTGATGAAGTGGACTCAAAGGCGTTACTGCAAGAAATTCTCGGTCACGACGTCCGCGACAGTCTGCTTGCTGCACGCGTGTATATACAAAATGCCACTGCGATTACGCGTCGCGAAACGTTTGAGATAGCAAATATCCTCATTGCCGAGGCGAAGAATGCGGTCGCGTTTCTCGGCCAGAGCGAGTATGCCAACGAGCTGCGCCTTTTGGAAGCAAAAATGGCATTCATCGCCCTCGGCGGCCTCGATGCGCTCTCGGGACCGCTGTCATCTGCTGTCATCGAGGGAGAATACGTGGCCATGGTGCGGGACTTTATGCTCGCGGCGCATTACAACCTCGCTGCCAGCGCTGTGACACAGTACATGGCGTGTATCGATTACGTCCGCGGGCCGACTCGCGTCAACGAGATTCTCGCGCTGTCAGACTTGTTGGGCGCTGCGAGCGGCAACAATGCGTACTTGTGGACGACACGCCTGATTGCGCTTGGCAGCGCACCCCTTCAAGGCCAGATTGCGCTTGGCCGTCAGAGCGTCTGGTGTCAAACGTACTTGGAAAAATACTCTTATAGCGGAGCGTGGGAAGTTGCGAGGCGATATGCGCTGTACTACAGCATGTATTACCACAAGATAGGGGACTGGACACAGCAGCTGTATTGGTCCATGGCAGCGGAAGAGTTTGAGGGTCGCATCACCAAAGATCCTCATACGAGAATATCAGGCATGTATCACGTCTTTACGGTCATGGTTCTTAGACTGCAGAATTTTCCTGACGGGTACGAAGAGTATGAGATGGAAGAAGTGCAGCAATTTGGTATAGACGGCTTTGAAGCATGCGAGCAGGCCGGGTTCAAGGACTTGGCCCAGAAGTTCCTAGACAAACTGTCAAATATCGGCATTGTTCCCGAGGCGCTTCTGGGCGCATCACAAGAAAACATGTCGTTGGTCGTGGCACCACTAGGTGAACCAAAGAATATGGATGCAGAAGAGCTACTTGCACTCTACATTAAACAGCGCGATCTGCTGGACCGACTGCTTGACTACGACTGTGTCGATCAGGCGTTTGAGCTGCACGACCAGCTCAATGCCTACATGGAGCCGATTTTCGAAGTCCTCCGTCATGGAACAGATCTGAAGCTCCGCTCGGGGGACTACGCCTCGATTCAAAATGCCATGGACGTTCGACTCGCGAAAGGTGTACTGCGCATCGACGCGGCCACATATGATCAGCGAGACCGAGCTTTTGCCATTGCCAAGAGGACGGCAGCCCGCTGCGGCGACATTGGCCAGCTGGGGACGCAGCGCGAGGCCCTGCTGGTGGCCGCGCGGTGGGCGTACAAGATAAAGGAACCAAACTGGGGGAAAGTCGTGGTCGACCTATTGCACCAAGCAGACGACTGCATGGATGTGTCGCGCAAGCATGTGACTGCCACTTCGCGACTGGACTCTCTGGAACAGAAGCAGCATCTGGTGGCCAGCTACGGACGCAGCGATGTGTATGTCTTTGGGTACATGGTTATGACGGCGTTGAAGGACTCCACCGACAATCTAGCAGTGATGAAGCCAGAAGACAAGATATCGTCAGAGGACATCTGGACATGGATGCAGCGCGGCAAGGGCAGAAGCGTGATTGACTTGATCCATGCCGGAGAATGCGCAGAGCCGACGCAAATGCCGTCTGCCGCCCTCGCCGTCTCAAATGACGTGGCAGAGACAAACTCACTCGCAGTCGATCTCGATGTCGGCATTGCGTTACATGATGTCCAGTCCATGGCAGCCGACTATGCCATGAGCAAAACAGGATCCTCGATGATTATGGTAGATTGGTTCCTCACCAGTTCCCATATCGACATGATTATCATTGACGCTGCAGGCCAAGTGCACGTGGAGATTCTCGACTTTAGCTTGGAAAAGGCCATGCAGCGCTTGATGCGCAAGCCGTTTACTCTTCGCGGCACTGAAGATGTCAAGGAGTGGAAGGAGGCATATCTTGCGCAGTCCGAGTTTCTCGACGATCTCTTGACAGTTGACGCGCTCTCTGAGCTGGACTGGCTGGTAGAGCCGCTCGAGAAGCACAGCAAGCCTGGTGATCTCTTGGTCCTCTGTCCCTCCGGTGCGCTACACGGCCTGCCCCTTCATGCGCTTTCTATCGCCGGGGGGCTCCTGATCGAGCGCAACCCAGTCGTCTACACGAGCTCGCTATCGCTACTGTTTAGCTGCTACAAGAGCGCCAGCAAGCGCGAGACAGCAGCTTCCAGCTCCGCAGTGTATGGTGTCTACGGCAAAGCCGGCCAGGGTAGTGCCGCCAAATCAGCCGAAGAGCGCAAAGTAGAAGCAAGTCTGGCATCGGTCGCGTCGCGCCTCAACACCAGAGCGGACTATGGCGTCTCGCCCGAGCAGTTCATCGCCAAGAGCAAAGACCAGCACATTATCCACTACCACGGCCACGCCATCCTCGGAAAGACAAAGGCATCCCGCTTCGGGCAGTCTCTTGTGCTCGCCAGCTCGTCCCACGACTCGGATCTGCTGCCGTGGGATGACGCCATTGACGACGCGCTGCTCCTCGGCGGCGGCCGCGACGACGAGCTTGGAGCCGCGTCGCCCTCGGCACGGCTCAGCGCGCGCGACATGATTACCCAGCTAAAGCTGTCTGCGGCCCACGTCACGCTCATGGCGTGCAACTCGGCCACGCAGGAGTTTTCCGCGGGCGACGAGCCGCAGGGCATGATTCCCGTGCTGCTGCTGTGCGGCGCGACGTCGGTGCTGGGCACGCTGTGGCCGATCCTGAGCGCCGATGGGCGCACATTCTCGGAGACGTTTTATGAGTCGTTTGGGGAGGCCGGATCAGTGGTCAATCTTGCGCGTGCCGTGCAGCAGAGTGTCTTGTCGATGAGGGCAACGCGGCCGGAACCTTTTCACTGGGCAGGCTTTGTGCTCCATGGAGCGTGGTTTCATAAATGCTAGAACGAGGCTACTTTTATCATCCATGTATATAGATCAATAAGCAGCTGTACCCAGCACATCGCATTGGCCACATTCTACGGTGACTTATCGAAAGGCAGTGAACCCCGACAACTCAACACCGCGCAGATCCGGATTTCCGTCCAGGGCCTCGTCGGCCTCTCCAATCGGCGCCGTCGGATCAACGATTCTCGTCCCGGAGCTGCCCTTGAGCGGCCTCAGCAGATATTTCCGCGGATCCGCGCTGAAGCCGACTTTTGTCTTGATGCCCACGTCAATCGTAAACTTGCCATCGTGCCGCACCAGCAGCGCGAGCTGAAAGTGCTCCCACACGCCGTCCTGCGCCATCTCATTCTCCTCCAGCGTCCACTGCACCTGGTTCAGCACCGGCCGGCCCGACGCCACGCCGCGGATGCGCCGCTGCGCGTGCCGCGTGTAGGACACGGAGCGCTGCGCCGAGGTGGTGAGCACCACACCGCCGCCGCCGCCGCCGGAGCTCAGGCCGCCGCCGAGCCTGTGCTCGATACGCTGCGCCGAGGGTGCGTCGTGGTGCTTCTCCGGCCAGTACTTGAGCACGCTGAGCGACGAGGCGGCGGAGCTGGCCAGCGGGCGCAGCCGCGCGAGGATGCTGGCCGACTTGAAGCGGTGCCGGTTGCCGGGCGGTCCGCCGAGCTCGAATCGGAGCACGAGGAGAGCGGCCGACGCGGTTGCGTAGTGGCCGAAGCGTGAAAGTTGCAGTGCGCAGGTCACGAAGCCTGAGCGGCACACTTGTTAGCCTGGCTGCGGTGGGATGCATTCCGGTAAGTCTACACACTTTGCCCAATCTCTTCGCTGGATATCACCGCAGCGTCATACTGAAAGTCCTCATCTCCTAAAAATTCATCGTCGTCTTGGAGGGATATCTTCACAGCATTGTCTGCTGCAAACGTTGTGACGTCCATGGCGGGTGTCAGTCCTTCGAAGCTTGAAGTTGGCAGCAACTTACATAGTCCGTTACGAGTCAGCCTCAAGTCAGCCCAACGCCACACGCGCAACTATTGATACACGTGATGCATGCACATGAATTCGATGCATGCGCCTGATTTATATCCGCTTTGCAAAGTAATTATTGCCATTTTATTTTGCTCCGTTTTCTTGCTAGCTTGGGTCGGCCGCCTGTGTTCTAGGGAGCGGCTTGTCCTGTCGTCTTATCTCCGGGTGGCTTCACATTCTCTAATTAGTACCAGTACATGCCGGAGTCTGACCCATCCAGTTTCCTCTCTTTTTCAAGCCTCTCGAGCAACCTTTTTGACGCGAACAACGACAGCCTTTCCATAGTCTGGACCCGGAGGCGGCATAGCCACACTCAGGTCGTTGCGCAGCCAGACAGGGCGACGCGCCAACGTGGCCGCATCGATGGCTTGCCGCATCGCGCCGTAGTCGTTGTCGTTGTAGCTTCCGCCTAGAATGAGGCTGAAACGGTGCGTGAAGGGGGACGTTGAGCCGTGGTGTGACAAAGGGCGAGAAACGGTCGCAGCACGGTTGAGTTGCAATTTTGATACACTAGCTTGGGAGTATTCATGGCTTTTGCGATTGATGGGATTGCCAGATCTAAGTACTTCACTCAGGAACATGATAATAAGACTGCCGTCCTGACTAGCAATGGTCGGTCGCTGAGTGGCGTTGTTAAGCCTGGAATGGATTGGCGGCCGTCAGACAGACATCTCGATACCTGGGGATTGTACACTGGTGCAACACGGCTAAAAGCATCGAGAACTAAAATCCAACAGCGTCTCTTGAACAGTATTTGGTTGCAGGTATATTATACATTTTGGCTACTTGCGAGGAACCCGTAGGTTCGCCTTGATTCGGGCCAACAGTTGCTCCCGCGTATCACTTGACTGTGGGAAGAGGTTGCGCTACATTTACAGTTAGCAACTGGCATATGTACATCGCGGAGGCAACTCACGGCCTCGAGCCATCTTCGCATATCCTCTCTTGTCCACGTCTCTGGGTCTCCTTTGGGGTCCTCCTCGGCAGGGAACATGTCGCCAGAGAGCATCCATACTGTAGCAGCAGCTACTACGCCTCCGAACGCTGCGAGGGTTATTAATTTTGTGCTTGCGACAGTCGCTGTCGCCACTTACCAAGAACCATGTTCTGCGAGAGTTAATTTGCGGCTCACACACCAGGCCAGAGCCTTAACTAACCTTTGACTTGAGAGTATTGTCAAGTAAAGTAGGCATTTTGATAGTAGTGAATGAAAAATCGATGAGTTGAGCAACGGTCAGGTAAGGAGGAAGAAGTGTCAGGTCAACAACTTCAGCACGTGGTGGAGGAGGCACTGTAGCTACGTAAGTTACTGCGTGGCCTGCACTTGTCCAACATTGTTAGCGGCAAGGACTCGATACAAGACACGTCTCGCGAAGCTCACATGTGGTGGTTCAAGCGAAAGTCCCGCTCAGTGCATTTCTTCCTCAACGGTTCCCTTCCTAGGGAGTTATACTCCTCTTCTCTGTCGGGAATACGTCGTAGCATTTATTCGTTCCGGTGTACCAGCCTTGGACTCACTCCCCCCCAGTGGATCGCGCCAGGCGCTTACACCACTGTATCGGCACCAACAAGACTCAAATTGGTTGCATTCATGGTAATTACTTGGATCTAGCTACATCCGATTCAATTACGAAGTAAAACATCTCCCATACTGATTCCTGCTAATGGCATCTACTCTGTTGAAGTTGAATAGGGACCAAAACCACGGTGATTTTGCACGTGATTTCCCTGGCGGCAGAGGATTCCACGCCGCGGAACCACGCCCCCAACCTTTCGAAATAGGGCAAGCTGCAATCACCAACACCATCAAGGCATTGGCGAAAAATTGAAACCCCGTCGCCGGAAATCCCCTTCCAACCTCGCCTCCGTCATGTTGTCTTGCCTACCAGATTGGCTGAGAAAGCCTTCCCTCTGGTGGCCGGGCAGGAGGCGGTCGCAGGCTGACTGTCACACTGCCAGCGCTTCCTCAGCCGGATCGCAACACGATCCTGATGACAGCGACTACTCGCCTTCTCCTGCAGACTATCCCGTGTTCCCTCCGCCTACGCCACGGTCCATCCTGGAGAACCAGACGCAGTACTGGGCGAGCATAACCGCGCGCAAATTTGGGGCTCCGCAAGGCGTGTTTGAAGACTCGTCGCTGCTTGCTCTCTATCGGCTTTACGAGTTCCTTGTGCTGGATCGCGTCATCGACTATCGCAATTGTCTCGAGGCGTTTTGGCGACACCGCGAATGGGCTCTTCAAGATATTCCAGACCCGAAAGACGAGGATGCGGAGAGATATGCGTTTCTCGCAGGATGCACGTATTTACTATTGCGCTCATTCAACGAACGGGTTGCCCTTGGCTTACGGCGTGATAACCCGTCACTGATTACCCCTGAAGAGGCAGAAGTAGCGAGGAATGTTCCCGATGACCTGCGGCCATGGGAAAAGGTGCCACAGTGGGCAGAAGCCGCGACGCCATTAAAGGATACCCTCGTGATTCCAGCTGTGGATGGGTCTATTTTGACGAGTAAAACCGACTCAAAGGCCGATTCAGACTTTCTCGAGAAGAACATATTACTATGGAAACCGCATATATCATTCACATAATTCAACGCCGGCGACATGGTTGCATCTTACATTAGCCATTCCGTTACATACTGTCCGAGCCTACACTCAATATACCCTCAGTACCATGTCCGCCACTGGCTTGCCGCTGTGTTCACCAGCAGAATCAGGGTCCATCTTCGAGCAACAACAAAAAAGACCAAGGTCAAACAGCTCAAGCTACTTGCCACACAGGCGAGAGACTACACGAACGCATCGCGTCTGTACTGTCGGCGGTAGGCCTGGTTTACCCGTGTTCGTAGAAATTCGGGCGTGCTCTCATGGCGAAATTGCCGCGCCCAGCCAGTCGCTGTTGACAGCTTGACTGGCTGATTTCCATGACTTCGGATGTATTCGTGAATGTAGGTGACAGCGTCATCCAGATCATACGGGCGGGCCTGATCTCCTCCAGCGAGCAGGCGGCTGATTTTGGCTGAAAAGGCATAGGACCACGGAGCGGCATATATGGTCAGGCCATCCATGTCAAAGACTTTGACATTCTGCTTGACAGCTGCCAAGGTAAGCTGTTGATGGATAGGGCCCGGCATCCACATCTGTGTCTCCGTGTTGAGCCAGTCCGTTCCAAGACCTCGGTAGTGCCTTTGCGCGTCATGCATGGCCTCATCCAAAAGCATTCGAGCATGATTGTCGAAGTCGGCACCAAAAATGTCCACATCGTGGGTAGCGCGTCGAGACTGAAGGTGCAGAGTATTGACGGCGCCGCCCACGGCCACGACTGTGATGGTCTGGCCACGCTGCGCAATGTAGTTTGCAACATGCGTCAGTGCGGCAAGGAGAGTATCTCTCTCAATGTCCCGTGTGACTTGCTGTACGGGGACACCATAGCGGTCCACACGGTTCCTGGGAACGTGGATCATGACCTCCTGCGGTGCCCCAATTGTGATAGAGCCTCTTCCTTGCTGGCGCGCTCTCCGAGGGGCCGGTGCGGCGTCACTTTCGAGTTGAGAAGAGCAATTGCCCATGTTGGATTACGAGTAGTAGTTTTTGACGCGGTTCAAAAGATTGCTTCCAATATAAAATAGCCGGGAGACAGACAGCCAGCGGAGGAATGTCAAGGAAGGACTGTGTTGCTGTTCAACGATCCCGGCTGGCCTGAGAGGTCCAGATACATCTTATATGTCTATCACATTTCATAGCTATTCTATCCCACTGCACCCATATTGGGGAAATCTCACTGCCTCAGGGAACTGTTGGCGCCTAGAAATTAGTGACGATGTGGTCGTTGTCGTTGGCCGTCAGGTCGACCTCGGCGGCCAGAATTTGCACCCTTCGTTTCAGCCTCACTCTCTTGCACACTGCCTGAATAGCAACAAATCACATGAAAGATGCTATTCTTAGGAGTTAACCCAGTAGAGTAGCTAGACCATATCATTGCAGACAACAACTGTTCCTGCAGGTCGCGATGTTGGTCGACCCGGTGCGAGGAAGCAGGCCTGAAACACGCCGAACCACATCATCGATTAAATTCACCGGGCTTTTTTTAGAATGATATTTTGTTCCTTTTCTCGTCCTCTGGCGGACCCTTCCCGGGCGCTTAAAACGCTGGCCAAAAGTTCCCGATCATCTGCAAGGCGCTGTTAGTACAATCGCCACTAACCTGGCCCAGTGGTGTGGAGGGAGCCACGACAGCGCGTGGCGTCCTCTTCATATCATGAGCTGACTCCGGCGGCTATTCTCCTCAACCAATCACTGGACCGAGCAAATTGGCGTTAATTCTCCAGACATTATGAAATCAAGTTCTCAACTTCAATCACCCATAACGATAAGCGAAAATGGACGAAACTGGCCCCGTCGTGCGAAGCATCAAGACGCGCAAGTTTCTGGAACGGCGCTATGCCGAGCAGCTCATCAAAACGCATCGCACTCACACTCGTGCGCCACCAGCACTGTCGGAACAGCCTCGAATCCGAGTAGTATGTATCTCCGATACGCATAATACGCGTCCAGAAGTGCCTGATGGCGATGTTTTGATCCATGCCGGCGATTTGACAGAGAACGGGTCGTTTGCAGAGGTGCAAAAGGAGCTCGCGTGGCTGGCGTCGTTGCCTCACAAATTCAAGATTTTCACCGCCGGGAATCATGATGTCTTGTTCGACGATTCATTTCTCCAGAAATACCCCGAGCGTCGCTATAATCAAACGGGGACCAGGGACGACCTCGTCTGGGGAGACATCATCTATCTTCAAGACGAGATGGTCACCCTCCACTTTCCCTCTCGTGAGCATGAGAGCGACGCACAAGACGAGCACCCCTCTTCGAGGAGCCTCTCCATTTTTGGCAGCCCCTGGACACCCAGATACGGGGTGTCGGCCTTTCAATACCATCCAAACAAGCACGAGCATTGGGACACTATTTTGGGCTCACTAGCTCAACGACCAGACATCATGGTCACACATGGCCCGCCGCGACATCACCTGGACAGGCGCGACTTTCACCAAGCAGGATGTCCGTACCTGGCGCAGGCGATAAGGCGCATCCGTCCCCGTCTGTGCGTCTTTGGGCACATTCACGCTGCTAATGGTCGTGAGCATGTCCTGTTCGACGGAGCACAGGAAGCGTACGAGGAGATCCTCACAGGCTGGGCTGCGTGGGGAGGCGTCCTGCGGCTGGCGATGGCGGTCGTCTGGGCGAGGCTAGCACATCTCTTCAGGCGGCCGCGCAGTGATAACTTCACAACCTTGGTCAATGCCTCGGTAGTCGGTGGCCCCTGTAATGAGCTACGGAATGATCCCATTGTTGTCGACTTGTGAGCGGTATTGGCATCGATCGGCAAATTGTAAAGAGTCCCCCGGGTTCCCATTTGCGTACCAGTCTTAGGAAGAGTAGCAACCAGGAAAGATAAAGGTTGCTTACAAGCCTACTCTAGAGCTTCTCTCTAGTGAAAACACTAATTTAGTGTGCGAGAAACATCTGTCTGCGCTCTGATGAGCTGCTCTTCGGACAGTGTCCTCGCATCCAAGAATTGATTACTCTTTTTTGTATCTGGGAGCCTGATCCCATCAGCGCAAACCCGGACTGGAAGTACCTTGCAAGAAAGCTACTCGCACGAGGTGCGCATGTGTGTGCTACTTACACGGTTGTGTCGCAGCCTATTTCGATTTCGCGGCGGCTGATGTGCCCAAAGCCGCTCCGTAGCTCGGGCAGGCTCTCCAGGTTGGAATATGTTCCTCACGGCCGCGCGACGAATGCTTTAGCAACTATAGGCAGGCACAAGGCTGGGCAGTGCAGATGTAGTACGAGGCCATGCTACCCCACGCAAGCTGCTAACGGGACAAGGCTCGCCAACCACTTTTCGAGATGTCTCCGATATTGGTACAAGTACGGCAGAAGCGGACACCACTTCTTTATATCTTGCTAAAAGCTTTAGCTACACAGAAAAGTTCTTACTCCGCTGCATATCAATATGAGATTCTCGCTTTCCACTGCTGCATTGTTCGCGAGCCTCGCTGGCGCCAATGACATTGTCTGCCCAGCGGGCTTGAAGCCCGGAGACCGATGGTGTCAGACGCCGGGTGCAGCCAGCGATATCCTCTACTGCACCAACAAGCACATCGGTGAGACCATCTCGCACTGCCCGGGCCGATGCATCAACCGCGACGGCGACCGCAGCGCCTACTGCCAGTTCTCTGGCTGGGATGACCCGTGCGACAAAAACCCGAGCTACAATGTGTGGTGCGACAAGGACGGCGGGCCCAGTGGCATTCGCGTGTGCACCAACGGGCGCTTCCCAATCACGAGCTTCTGCAACGGCATCTGCCAGAGCAACGGCGGGCACGCTCTGTGTCTGCCAGAGGGCTGGAACGACAAGTGCCCTGGGAATACGCAGGAAGGCCGGTCGTACTGTGACATGGAGGCTGGACCGGGCAAGATCAGAACGTGTGAGAATGGACGATTTGTGGTCAAGGAGACGTGTACGGATATCTGTGATCCAAACTATGGCTATGCGAATTGCTTAACTCGGATTCACTAAGGTGGTCGTTTGGAGGACGGGAAGGTTGAATGACCCGGGAAAGTCGTTGTTTATTTGCTCGCTCTAGCAGAAAAGGTCGATATATTTATGATCTCCAATTGGATTTCGAATGTGTATTTTGCGAACTCTGGAATCAAGTGAGCCAAGTCTGCATTTGACGCAAAATCATGCGCAAATGCAACAGGTCGCCACTTGCAGACGCAGGTAAAAAAACCAGTTTGCGGAGTACCACAGTGCCAACACTAGTAGCGGACAAGCGAGTAGTCTCAGCCTTGATAGAGATTATGATGTTCAAAATGCCCTATTCTTTTATTTTTATTTTCAAGTTTATACCGGAAGTTTAGCAAGATCGCCATTCCTGCGACAAGCATAGGGTAGCTGTGGCGCATGAGGCACCAGCCACAAGCTATACAGCCACAAGCTATACAGCCACAGCTCAAAAACCAAAAAACTGGCCCGTGCGTTGCACCACCACCCCGCGAGTGGACAAGTCGGCGCACAAAAATAATATCTGCAAAATCCAGCCCAATCTATCCTATTCACAGTTCAATCGTACTTTTCGGTCAAACCACACAACACCGTCAAAATGCCTCGCGAAGTCGCCGATATCAAGAAGGTACGGATTGAGAACACGCGACTTTCAATTTCCAGGGAAAGATTCATGAGTACTGACTGTGCGGTTTTAGTTCATCGAGATCTGCCGTCGGAAGGACGCCTCCTGTACGTTGATGCATCCGAAAATCCAGGCACCTAATGTCACGACGACTGTCGATAACGAGGCCGATGCAATCGTGGTTGACGGAGGATGATTTGCTGACCGAAACTTTGCAGCCGCGCGCATCAAGAAGAACAAGAAGGCCCAGAACATCAAGTTCAAGGTCCGCTGCCAGAAGCACCTGTACACCCTGGTGCTCAAGGACACCGAGAAGGCCGAGAAGCTCAAGCAGTCCCTGCCTCCCAGTACGCGACCCCCGAATGCCACACGAATCGAGTTTGGAATGGCTGTATTGGAAAGCGTGCCTCAATTTCCGCATCCATCAACGCGCGATTCCAGCTTGAGGATTCAATAGCTTCCCATCATCGACGTTTGTATGCTAACAGACACGCAGCCCTCCAGATCACCGACGTCTCCAAGAAGAGCACCAACTAAGTTTTACTTTGAGCAATTGACGAAAAATTGGGACGGATTGGAATAAAAAGGGTACAAAAAAAACAAGAGCAACATCACATGGGACAGGGGTCGAGCCTTGGGAGCGGGGGATGAAGGATTCTACATGCACACACTTTTGGGCGTCTCGGGAATACCTTGCATTTTATGTGCTTGAATCGCGCGCTTGATAGAGAGATTCTCAAATGAACGATTAAAGGACATGTACACACAAGCAAAATCTTGGCCGTTATCCTCGGGTGACTTGTGCGGTGCATGGATGGGGAAAAAGAAGAAGTCGCCTCGAAGCGGACGTCTTTGGACTACTACTCCTACACTAATGTACAGAAAACAACAGGGCGCCATATACCTTGACGCTCACCTCCGCCTCTAGGCCGTTGCGGATTAAGGCGCAATTTCAGAAATGTGCAGCTCGCGACCTATGGGCTCGCCGTACTCCTTGAGTGGTGCTAGCTTGTCAACGTGTACGTCGGCGCTGCGAAAGACGACGAGCTCCTCCTGGCCGTCGGCGTCCTTTTCGATGCGCCAGCCCGCCCAGATCCTATCCCTCGGCGTCTCCGCGCGCAGCGCCTCCTGGACCTCTGCGTACCGCGTCTGCAGCCGCTCTCGCGCGTCGGCACCCCGCGCGGCCAGCCTCGTCACCACGAGCTTCTCCTTGGGGGAAAAGACCTCGTGGAGGTGCGCACGGCCATCGGCGGGCGTTGCGGCGTCCATGTGGAAGAAGAGGAAGCCGCGCTCCTCGGCGGCGCCGGGGGCCGGGTCGCGGATGTCGACGGCGCGGTGGTCGGGGATGGCGGCGTCGGGGAGAAAGGCCGCAAACTTGGCCATGACGGCCTTGTTGGCCGGGGTGTCGACCCAGGCGAGGTGGGCGGCGGGTGACTGCCAGGGCGCGGTGATGGCGATGCGGTGGCGGGTGGGCTCCGTCGCGTCCGTGTACATGCGGCTGACCGAGGCCCTCTTGCCGCACTCGTTGGGGTGGTGGGCGCGGACCCAGTCGTCCTGGATCTCCTGGCACTCGATGATGGTCTCGAGGAGCTCGACGGCATCGTACGAGTCGCGGAGGGTGAAGAGGGCGAATTCTGTGACGGGCATGGCTTGCTGTTTGTGAGCTGGTATGCTGCTGTGGTGACTTTTGATGCTGTAGTGGCTTGTGCTATCGCAGCAAATGTCGTGTGATGGGGTGATATGCCGGTGAGTCTACAATATTGCAGCTGCTTGTCGCGAAACGTATGTTAAATCGTGCATGGGGGGTCAATGTCTTGGTTGAATGGCTTCAAAGGGGGAGCTTGTGCAAATGCTCGGCATGCGGGGAAAGCTGGCGGAAGCGGGAGAGGTGGGTGAGGGGCAGACGCTTTGCGTTTGTTGGAGGCGCATTCAAAGTTTCAACGGGTGTGGTCTAGCGGGAGAATTTGTTGATGGGGCAGGGGACATGCTGCGAGCGACGTTTTCTGCATGATGGAGCTTTCTTTCAAAATACATATATACAGGTATTATAGCGTGATGACATGAAGGCAGCAGCGCGACAGATAAGCTAGACGAAGCCAGGAGGGGTTTGCTAGATCAGCGTTGCAACAGGCTGCCTCGTGCAGATTGAAGTGGGCACTTTCTGCTCACGATGGAACGGAAAAAGAAAACAGGAAATGACGAAGAGGGGAGAAGCAAGACGAAGAGGATAGAATTGCTCGGCACAGCACCACTGCAGTTGGGCGTCCACATCTACGATGCAGAGCTCTCCCGTCTCAGTGTCTCATACAAGTCTGCAGCGAGCTGTTATCGGACCGTCCATCGACCGCAGTATTCGGGAAGCTGCTGTTTGCGAGTACGAAGCTGTGGAGTTCCGGCGGCCGTGTCTTGGATTCCACGGGCGCCGCATCGGCTCAGGCAGAACCAGGCAGTGGTTCCTTACATTGCCCAACCTTGAAGATAAGCTGGCAGATAAGCTGGCAGATAAGCTGGCTCTCGTGGCAGACATAAAAATAAAAGGCAAGTCATTATTCTACACGTATAACGTATGAATGAGGTTGTACTTTCCTCATCTCACTTGCAGGGCTTTTTTTTGTCCATAGAGAAACGCTGCTCGTGGTGCAAAGGGACAAACCAGCCGCGGCGGCTTCATCCCATCAGCCGGGCGCACCAGTGCAACTGTGCCGCAGCCCGGTCCCAGCAAACCGGATACGCAGACTGCAGGATGGTGTGACGATGCAAGAAGAAGAAACACCAGCGTCGTAGCCAGGACTTTCTAGCGCGGAAATAGGAAACCTGCATCTGCCCGCTACCCAAGACATCAACTGAGCGCGAGGCTTTTTAGGGGGACAGAAGGGCCAGGCACTTGTGATTACAGGCGGTTTTAGCGTTGCCGGTCGCTATAAAAATGTGCTAGCGACCCATTTAGCCCCTTGATTGGGCCCTGTGTGGCTGCAGCTCAGTCGTGCGCTAGCGTTGGGCCATTTCCGACACTTTCGGCTTCTCAAGACCATTCTGTTAAATAGACTGCACGCCAAATTTATGATGTGATGTGATGTGATATGTGTTTGTGTGTGTGTGTCTTTCCTTTTGTCCGTTCGTACATGACTGCCAGTGATTCGGGGTGGAATTATGCAAGCCATCCGCGCTGGTGTGAGCTGAGCTGTACACCAGTACAAGGTACTTGTAGAAATCCTCAGAGGTCCATCCCCAAGGCTGTCTGGCGCTATCCCTCTTAATAAAGCCCACTGCTACCCCAACTGCCCTCCAACCATTTCTACACCAGTGCCTACTGGCTTCAAGGATGTGACGCTGAGTGCAAGATCATTGCAAAAAAACTAAAAAGACCTACGACCCTTTCATCCCTCTTCTGTGCTATTCCAAACTCTGCCCCGGCCTCAAAATACCCGACCTTTATACATGGTCAGTATCCCTACCGCCTACCAGTCAACGCCCGCCCTAAGCCGCGCCTCCACGTCCCGCCAAAAACCTTCCAATCGGCGCCTGACCATTACTCGTCCCATCCGCCTTCTCGACCACCACCGCACCACGCAGTCTTTCTTTCTTCGCTCCCCTTTAGTGCGGCCGCCGTTCCCTAATTCGAATTCTCCCCCGCCTCGCTTCGCTCCTTGACGCTGAATTACTGCCTTCCTCTTCTCTCCATCATCTCCTGTCTCTGCCTGCCCCGCCAGCATCGCAACCGTCATTGACAGCATCAAGCTGCGCCAACACTGCCGATCTTTGGACGGCTTAGACGAGACAGACACAAGCCACACCACATCGCGGATGTGACTGGACTTGAGTTTAAACAGACATATACCAGCCGATTCAACACTCTGCTGGCCCGACCGCTGTTCTGCGACTACACTCGTCCCCGCTGATCGCTTCGCGACCGCGATTCGACCCCCTTTATTGGAATGCCCCCAGCCGCGATTCGCGATCCGGCCATGGCCAATGGAAGAGGCTCAAACGGCAATTTGCACGTCAATGGCAACGGCGCCACGAATAGCGGTTCCCATGGCGTCATGTCGCATCGTGTGAGCCCCTCGCGCAAGCAGTCTAGCCCTATGGCCCCTGCTTTCATGGTCTCGGCCCCAGGCAAGGTCCTCATGTTTGGCGAGCACTCTGTCGTCTATGGCAAGGTAAGGTTGCCGCAATTGGCTTCGAGATGTACCTGCTAACTTTGGTAGCCCGCTATTGCTGCGGCCATTTCGCTCCGATCCTATCTTCACGTCACCACCCTCTCCAAGTCGAGACGGACCGTTTCCCTGCGATTCCCCGACATCGACCTCATCCACTTGTGGAATATTGACGAACTACCCTGGGACATCTTCCACCGTGCCGACAAGAAAAAGTCGTACTACTCCCTCGTCACAGAACTGGACCCTGAGCTCATCGACGCCCTCCAGCCACATCTCGATGTCGTCTCGCTCGACCATCCGGAAGAGATCCGCAAGGTCCATAAGAATACCGCTTCTGCCTTTCTCTACCTTTTCCTTTCGCTCGGCATGCCCTCGTTCCACGGCTGCCTCTACACGCTTCGCTCCACCATTCCCATTGGCGCTGGCCTCGGGAGCAGTGCCTCCATTTCTGTCTGCATGTCCGCCGCCCTGCTGCTCCAGCTGCGAACCCTGTCCGGCCCGCATCCTGACCAGCCCCACGAGGAAGCACGCCTCCAGGTCGAGCGCATTAATCGCTGGGCGTTTGTTTCTGAAATGTGTATCCATGGCAACCCCTCTGGCGTAGACAATACCGTCGCCACCCAGGGCAAGGCTGTCGTCTTTCAGCGCAACGACTATGCAAAGCCCCCAGCCGTCCGCCCTCTTTGGGACTTTCCCGAGCTGCCTCTGCTTTTAGTCGACACTAGGCAGCCGAAATCTACTGCCCACGAAGTGGCCAAGGTCGGCAAGCTCAGAGATGCTCACCCTAAGCTGGTGAATTCTATCCTCGAAGCTATGGACCGTGTCACTGTGTCGGCTGGCGAAGTCATTGACCACGAGGACTTTGACGAGGAAGAGGAAGAGTCTTTGCAAAAGGTTGGCGAGCTGATGAATATTAATCACGGCCTACTGGTGTCTTTGGGCGTCTCTCACCCTCGCCTGGAGCGCGTACGAGAGCTAATTGACCACGAAGGTATTGGCTGGACCAAGCTCACTGGTGCCGGCGGTGGTGGATGCTCCATTACCCTGTTGCGACCTGGGGTAGACAAGGCGAAGATTGCTAAGATGGATAAGCGCTTGGAGGATGAAAATTATGCCAAGTTTGAAGCTACGCTGGGTGGTGACGGTGTTGGTGTACTATGGCCTGCCGTTCTCAAAAACGGCACAGACGAAGACGAAGAGGGCGGCATGGAGATTGATCTTGAAAAGTTTCTCAGCGCCGAGGGTACCGAGGGTGTAGAACAGCTTGTGGGTGTGTACGGCGGCGGACTCGAGCGAGAAGGCTGGAAGTTTTGGCGCATCGAGAGCAAATAAATCATCATGTCACGGCGTTTGGGATCATGGATAGGCGATGGGCGCAGATTGGCTGGGACTGTCTGGACTATTCTTTAGAACTTGACCTTGCGGTACATACATAATTATTTATTCGTCCACTTAATTAGTCAAGACTGTATACTTTATTGCTTATACAATGTTTTCATCACTCCATCCTTTGGCACTGGGACCTGGATATCAAGGAGACTCTGCAAACAACAGACGACGCTGGACACAAAAGACGACACTGGACAAAGTCACACCAGAAAGTCGCACTGGAAATGGCCTGCGAGTCGCACCGGAACGTCACACAAAAAAGTCGCACTGCCTGACAAATTGTGTTTGCAGCAACGCTGACAAGTCCCCTATTGCATGACCCTGCCGTATTGCACAGATCATAGCCAGTCGTTGGTGTGGTGGCCATCGGCCGCTACAAGGCGACACGAGAGGTATCACGACAAGAGGGGGCAAAGAGCAAGCACGTACCACGCAACACTCCCTCGTCTCACCGTAACCCGCCTTGTGTCCGCATTGCCACTTGTTTTATTGCTTTCTCTGTCGCGCATCGCCATCGAGCAGGATATAAAAGGTGTCTATAAGCCCGGTTCGAATCCATCTCTCACCCTTTCTTCACTTTCCACTCATCTTGGTGACCTCAACTGGCTCGTGCTTCCTTTCCTCCACGCCTCTTCTTTTAGGCTGCCGACGACGACCACCGTTGTTCCCCGAGTCTATTGGAGAAGCCTCCTTAAACTTTTCTCTCATTTATCTCTACTTCGTTTGTCCCTTTGAATCTACACACGAAGCCATGAGCCAGCAAGAGCAGCAGCTTCCCCTAGACTACCTGTCCCAGATTGACTCGTACCTCGCCGCCGTCCACTCTGCCACAAACACCACCACAACGACCACGACAGCAGCAGCAGCACTCCCTACGTCGTCTCGGCTTCCCACATCCCTCGACAGCAGCCGCGCTCACCTCCCCGACTGCTTCCGCACGCTGCGCTGCGACAGCTGCGAGATTCTCTTTGACGAGGCCGGCGCCGACGAGCTGCGCTGGACCTTTCCCTGCGGCCACGTCTACTGCGTCGAGTGCATGCGGCGCGCGCGCGCCGCCGCCCACCGCACCAACGTGCACGTCTTTTGCCAGCGCTGCGCCAACATCATCGTCCGCAAGCGCGACAATGTGCCCTGCACGCATCAGATTCCCGCCGTGGCGTTTGACGTCCGCCGGCCGGAGCTTTTCCAGTCGTCCGACGATGATAGTGGTCGCGGCGACGGCGGCGGCTTCCCGGACAGGTACCGGCTGGCGCTCGGGCAAAAGACGGGACCCAAGTGCCAGCTGTGTTGGCTGCGCGCGCGCCTGCAGAGCCTGTCGTACCAGGCGGCGCAGCGGTGGCGCGTCGACGAGCTCGGCTTCCCGGGGGAGCTGTTTGCGTGCGCGCAGGTCGACCGGCAGCGCATCGTGCACGGCCTGCGCAACGAGCTGCCCGAGGCCGAGGTGGACGCCGAGGCCGACGTGGAGCTGTGTCGGGCGCCGCTGCGGCACGAGCTGGCCCAGATTGCGTCGGACATTTGTGGCGGCTTGGGCCAGGTGCCGATGGAGCCCAACTTTGACCCGCGCGGGCATATCGAGGTGCAGTACCGTCTGCGGGGGTATGCGCGGTGGATGAGCAAGAATGGCATCGATCAGAGGACGATGCCGGTGGGCTTGCGGGCGGCGGTGTATGGGGAGTGGGCGTGAAGAGGGACAGAGGCGAGCTTTACTGCATACAGTGTGCAGCTGGCGAGAAAAACATGAAAGGTTTGCCGTTGAAGATAGTGTACCGCTAGTCTTGGTCGAGGTTGGCTATCACAAGACACATGTATATACGTGGTCGGTGAGAGTGAGCGATGCAGATGACCCAAACAAGGTGAAGGAGACGCGGGTTTGGCGGCTTACAGAACGGCAGCTGCTACAAGGGCGGGCAGTGGCCCGGGAGAGAGAAAGGCAGACACCCAAGGCTATTTTCAAAGGCATGGTCAGCTTGCAGTTTAAGTTGGGGCAGATCTGGGCAAGTTTGAATGATGACGGGTTTGAAGGGTTTGAAGACTGTCTCAAAGTAACGACTTGAGGTGAATATAAACGCAAGACTTCTTTTTGGGTTTGAATTGCTAGGCTGTAAGAAAAGCAACGACATTATGGATTTCAGCCGTCGAATAACACGCAAATATGTCTGGCTCCTTCAAATCCCGTCTTCAAGCTAGTTGCTGTGCTCGGTACTTCCAATAACCCTCCCGGATCGGATCCCACTTCTCCCACAGCCGCTGCAGACACAGCCTCGCCTTGTCCTTGTCGCCCCTTTCCGCGTACACATCCGCCAAGTAGTCGAGCGCGTGCGAGCTCCTGACGCTCTCCTCGTCCGTCCCCAGCCCGGACACGAGCCCGTCCGCCAGAGCCTCCTCGCTCTGCAGCTCCCTGCCCGCCTTTGCCAGCACAGCTCTGAGATAGTTCCACGGCGACTGGTTCTGCGGCGCCAGCGCCACCTTTTCCTTGGCGTAGCTGATTTCCCGCGCAATCACCGCCGCGGGCACCTTGGGGTCGGGCTCGACGGGGCCGCAGCCGGCCGTCGAGGCGTCTGGGTTCTGAAAGACGAGAAAGAAGCGGTGCGACCAGGCCGAGTTGTTGCGCACGTCCTCCTCGATGAGGCTCTGCGCGGCGCCGAGCTCCTGCGGGCCCCAGTGGCCGAGCTTGCGCACCATGTACTGCCGGTACGACCAGACGTGGTAGTTTTTCGTGTCCTCGGCGAGCATGGTGGCGAGAAAGGCCGACTCGGACCGCGCGAGGGCCGCAACGGCGGCGTCGTCGGCGAAGATGAGCGGGAGGTAGTGGTCGAGGAGCAGCTGGCGGTGGTGCCAGATTTGGTAGTTTTTGAGATTGTCGAGCGCGACCTCGTTGAGCCAAGTGATTTCCGACGGGACCGGGAGCTCGAGTGCCTTGACGATCTGGAAGCGGTACAGCCACACGGTGTAGTGCGCGGGGTTGAGGGCGATGACGAGCGCGGTGAGACGCAGCGTGCGCGGCGAGTATTCCTTGGCGGCCATGACGGCGCGGAGATAGGCAACGGCTGTGGGGAATTAGACTAAGCTAGAATAAAGGATGATGGAATAGTGCTGGATTGGATGACTATGACCTACCCTCTGCGTAGTCGTCGGGGTATGCGATCCGCGCTACTGCGTCCTCGGGCTCCTCGTGCACAATGGGAATGACATCGTCCCACTCTGGATCACTCGCCAGCGAGCCGCTGATCTCCCCGTACAATTCCCGATTCAAGCTCGCCATTTCTCTTCTCCGTGTCTTTTCCGCCTCAATATCTTGCTCCGTCACGTCTGCCGCTGGTCTGTCGTTCTGCCTTGCCAGCGCGCGCTTCGTGGCGAATTGCTGCGAGAGCAGCCGCAGCGCCGTGAGCCTGGCCTGCTTGATGGTCCGCGCGTCGTGCTCAGCGATCGAGTAGGTGCCGACGTCGCGGCCGGACTTGTCGCAGCCCCAGGAGTAGTCGTCGCGCAGGCGGCGGATGGGCAGGGCGTCCTTGGCGACAGCCTTCCAGAACTCGCGCTCCGACTTGTTGCTGAGCGGGATGCGCTGCTGCGCGACGGGCTGCAGCAGCTGGCTGTAGACAAACGTCTTCTTCTCGGCCGGGGCGAGGGAGGAGAGGCCGGAGGACTGGACGCGTGCGGCGAGAGGGTTGGTGGCGTCGAAGCGCTGCTGCGTGCGTTCGGCGACGGTGGATGGCGATTGCTGTTGCTCTGGACTGATGTTAGCGGCGGAGACAGACGAGTTGCAACGAGGACGAGAATCACCTTTGGGATCGGGGGATGGCTTGACTGCGCCCTTTGGCTTGGGGGGCATGGCGGCGTTGCAAGAAGCAGGAAGCAAGCTGGTTTGCAGAAGCACAAGAAGGACAGGCGTTGGTGATGTTTGCTACCCCGCCAAACTTTTGGTGGGCCGGACTGTGGGCGTGTAAGCCACGAAAGAACAATATATTGATTGTGCCGCTCTTAAATTCCAACAATCGAATGAATTATAGTTTAGTATAGGCCTATTTATATTATAGTTTACAGCTATTCCTAATGCGCTCGGATGAATGCCTAGTGGTGGCAGTCATGTGCTCCCACCTCCAATCCTCAATAAGCATGGCGCACGCCCTGCTCTATCCGCCCAATCTTCTCAAACACGATATCAACACTACCAACACGCTCGAGACTAGCTAGCCGTGGGACAAACTCGGGGAAGAAGCCGAAATGATTTTCCCAATATAGAACGTCGAGCGCCTCGTCAGGATGGCCTTGCTCACTCGAGGATGGCTGAGTACATCCGCAGGGAATCAGTCGGGGCGTCAGGCTGGTTGGACTGGGGAGTCTCGTTTTCTGAATCGAACATCCGAGCTCCAAAGACGGACGTAATATGAGGGTCCTGAGCAAAAAGGTGGCGATATATCATCCACCCAATCTCTGATGGCAGTGCTTTAAGTGTGCTCATGATGACTGTCAGTACAGGGACGGGGGATCGGGTGATAATGATGTGCAGGGTATGCGTGCAAAAACGCTTCGCTTGTAGGAAAAATGAGTATCATGGGAGAAATATGTAGGAGCAAGGTAGCTCTTCTTTCATACCAAGATCCTGCTGCGGGAATGTGTGATTGACTTGAAACTTTAGATCACAGCGAATGGATATTTGGCCAGGCGAGACTATGTTGAGTTTGTCGGTGACAGATCCGATGCCTGGCTCTCTGAGTCACACGACGTGTGAACTCGGCGATGGAAACGGGCTTGGTCGGCAGGGCGGCGTTGAAGAGGCACTGGGAACGACACTCTTCTAGACAGGAATAATATTCAGCATATCCTGCAGCAACGCCGGTACCGCGCGCGCTTTGTTTGGGCTACCAAATAAAAAAGACAATAAAAGATAGAAGCTCAAGAGTTTTTAAATGCCATTGTCTGTGCCGCCCTGGCGGACAAATGTTGAGTTGAAGAGGCAAAATAAGCCATCTTTGTATCCTTGCCAATAAAGAGGACACTTTTCAACGTCTGATCCTCTTATTGAGTAGACAATTACAAATTTGTCAATTGTAAACAATCTCTTGTACGTATTTTCCATGCTGGCGGCCCCTTGCTGCCACTGCTCGACGCTCAGTCGCTTTCGAGGGTCACCGCACTGAGGATCAAGCCACAATTCGCACACTTGCAACTCTGGACAGTATTTGTGAATCACCGCAACCGTCTCCTCATCATCCGACAAAAGTGCAAGTTTCCAATGATTGTCGACTTCAATCTCTTGGACCAGTGCCACCAATTGCAGGCAGAGATGACGCAGCCGCCTCGCGTTGGCCGCACCGATTTGCCGAAAGAACGGCTCCAGGTCAGGACACTTGGGAAAATCGTGGGGGGCATAAAAGAGATGAAAGTAGTTTTGCGCGTAGAGAATGGCTGCCGCCTCGGCGTTTGTCGCCTTGTTCACGCCAAGAATGGCTGGGTGTAGCCCTAGCACGCGGCAGCCGTGGTCTAACGCAAAAGGGGTTTGTTCTCGATCGAAGCACCGGAAAGAAATGTGATGGCCGCACACAAGCAGCTCAATGTAGATTAGGCGCCGAATCTCAAACGGGACAGGGAGATGGTCCATTGCCAATGCTGGAAGCTGGGGATCGGTGGCGCAGAATTGTACTTGTGGCGAATACGTGGTCGAGCCTTGTCTTTCAGCTACGTTGTTTTATGTACGAATGCGGTGAAATATTGGTGGACTGGCTTACTATTTGCCTTTATAAAGCGGTCCATGAGCTGTGTAACTGTGCATCGCTTCATGTCCATGGTACAATGCTGGACTGGCTGCACTGTGTCGCTCGTGATACGTGCCTACTACTTCGGCTCTGCTTGTATCGTGTGTGAGATGAAACGCCTCTGTTGAAAGATCATTGGGAGATTTCATGTTGTGTGATTAGGCATATCACTCGCGGCCCGATCCTATGCGATGCATGAGGCACATGCAGTCAACTCAGATCCGCACCGAGACGTACTCCATTGCGCATGCACAGCGCACACATAAGCCGGTATTGTTCTAGCACTAAAAGGAATATATTCATTCTCTCAAGCTCCCTAATGGTACCCGACTTTCAGTTTCGGAGGGCGCAGAGCACTGCGTTGCATCTGCTGCCAGTGTTATCTGGCAGTCTGTTTCACGATCGCAAGTGAGCGCATCCGTGCCACTAGACTTTCGACAGAGAGTGGCCAGAGTAGCACAATTGGTGACAACTCACAGGTGTGTTTGCGCGTAGCCGCGCATGTCGGGTCGTGGTGGCGTGGTAGTACCGTCTGTGTCAGGTAGCAAAGGTCATACACGTCCAACCCGGCTCTCGATGACAGTACATCCTTTAGCAAACAGCGTAATATTGATTATCGCTCTCGGGTGATTTCCGTCACACCCGTCAGTTATTTGTTGAGCCGACGCAACACAATGTCGTCTGTGCCGAGCTAGACATCGGCGTAATCGCTTCAGGTCCTGGGCGCAGCAAAACGACTTGGTCTGATGTGTTCCGAAATCGAGATATTACCATCAGATTACAAGAGCCATACTTGTGAGATGGAAGTTAAAGTAAAAGAGAAACGAGATTCCTCAGAAGGTCGACTGGGTCTGGCGGCCCCGATGGCAACTTCCATCACAATGATTTGCAACCTGGAGAAACTTGAGTACATTTAGGCCAAGTGCAAGATCGACAGCAGACGCTATTTGTAGATTCTAAATTATTTGTCTGTGATAACGCAAGTGACTGGCGACATCTAATCCCTCCTGCAGCTGTGAGCTAGTCAGAGGCGTCCGCCGCTTTGTTATTGGCCGGGTAGGTGGCGCTCTCGACAATCGGATCCTCGCAGTCGCAGTCCAGGCACGGCTGCTCGTCCTTGAAGAACCAGTATCGCGACAGTAGTGGGATCACAGCAGAACACCACACCGCCGTCGCCACGACCATGGCGATGCCATACGCATAACCGTGTGAGCGCGTAAAGTTGGGCGCTTCTTTAGTCGGGAACCAGACTTGCTGGGCAGGGGCTTCGATGGCACTAGAATGCGTCAGAGATTGCGCACACAATATTGAAGGCAGAATACTTACTAGCCAACTGAGATCATCATCGCGGTGGTAAACGAGCGCAACTGCTTGTTGCCGCCGCAACTGCAATTGATCCAACCACCGAGAAGGGGCGAGAGGCCGCCATATCCTCCGGCAATGTAGTACGCAGCCATGCGCAGGTTGAAGTTGTTGGTTCCTGTAAGAAGAACAATGTATCCAAACAGCAGAGTGGCGCAAAGAAATAGCATCGGTATCGATCGGTTGTTGAGCGCGTCGGCGGCGACGGAGCTAACGACGATGTAGCCGAGTTGCTAAACGGATACTTAGCAATGGTATGCGTTGAATCTATAGAGAAACCTACCACTACGTAAACCACGGTAGGCAGAGTGTTGAATTTTGAAGATTTGTAACCCAGTTTCTTGAGCCACAGACCCATCCAACGGGAGAGATTGTTGCCGCAGGTGAGCTCAACGAATCTGGTTGATGATGAGTGACAAACGTGTCTGGCGATGCATGTATTGCGGAACTTACCCCCAGCCAATGACAAACGCATAAAACTGCCAAGATCGCAGAATTTGGCGGACAACATCCCACGACCAGACGCCTGTGGCATCGCGCCCATCTCGCTTCATTCTCTGTATGGAGAGCTCTTTTTCGGCATCCGACATCCACCAGATTTTTCTGCCCTTAGGTTCATCTATACATTATGAGCATATTCATATTCTGACAGGTATACGGTTGAACTTACCAGGGCAGAAGCAGAAGCCGAAAATAGCGACGGGGATGCCCAGGATAAAGTCAAAGATGAACAGCCACCGCCAAGACGCGAGGCCCATGACCCCATCCATGTTGTTGTGCCTGAAGTTGCCAATATTAGCTTTGAGCCTTCGGATACAATTCTGCTACTCACAGCCCAGCTTGGATGTAGCCTGAGCACATGGATCCAAGAGCTGAAGAGAAGAGGAAAATTCCAGTCCGACGACTGATCTCGGTGGAGGTGTACCAGCTACCAATCTGCACGCATGTTAGTTACTTTCGTAGCAATAACGTAGGAGTAAATACCAGATATAAGCAGCCAGGGTACGCGCCAGCTTCAAAGAAACCACAGCAGAATCTAGTCACGAGGTTAAATAAAATGGCGGTTGAGAGGAAGGTCCTCGTACCTCAGTCCATAGAGGGTGCTGGCATTCTGCGCTTTGTACATGAAAAGTACAAAGAAGGACCACCCCATCGTGCAGAAAGGTAGCCAGTACCTTGGATGTACTATAGTAAGCATACATGTCGAGATGGGTGCCCCGATGATGACTCCAATGCTAAAGTACGTCGTAAACCAGTTCAGCGCATTGGTTTCTGGTAAGACATGTTAGGTTTTTTTCTTTTTTTTTTTTTGAATCAGCTTCAGCGTAACACCTACTTTCCAGACCGAGATCTTTTTCCATGCCAGTAAGATATGCATTGGTGACATTCGTTTGATCCTAATCATGGTCAGCAGCAATTTGTAGAAGCACTCCAAGCACCCACCAAATATTTGATGAAAAATGTCTATAAATAAGTTAGCAATGGACCAATCAAAGAATACTTTTCTGCCATACCAGGCAAGTGTAGAGCAAGATGAAAAAGTCGAGCTTTTGCAAAAGCTTCCGCTCGTCTTTGCTCGCACCTGCATCATACCAGTGATACCAGCGCCTGATGACCGGGCGCTGATCCGGTTTTGGCGTCACAGTCTCGGAAGCTTCCATGACGCCTAAAAAAAATGTTTTTTTTTATTTTAATTTTTTGCCTGCTTCGTAAATGCAGTCTGGATGCAACGCACAATTCGCGCAAGATCCGAGGGCAAGGAGATCTGGGACCCGAATGTTATATGCAACTCTACGCACCTTGATGGCCAACACACACACACACACACACACACACACACACACACGGGAATAGCTAGCGCGCATCTCGGCAGGACGTTGCCGGGTTCGTCCTCTGCCAAGCCGCGGGCTTCCATGCCGTAAACGGCGTAGAAGGACGAAATCAGGCTGAGCGTGTGGCCGGCGCGTGCCCAATCAGATTCGTGCTCAAAAGGGCTCGTCCGTAATCTGATGCGGCCGCCGCATCCTGCCTGGCCTGCAATGGCCTGCCATGGAACCCTGAGGGCCGAATCGCAGCAATCAAAGCCTGCCATGGCGTAAAGACTTCTCCATCTGGGCTGACGGCTCAGCGCACTCTTGTGGAAATATTGGCGAGGCGCAGCGGAGCAACAGGCCAGCTGGTGCCGCGGATCTCGCCGTGTATTTTCCGCTCAGCCTATCTCGGCCAACTTTTACAGTGTTGGATCAGGCGACTGGCTTCTCTTGTTGATCCGCGCGGATGCAGTCACCTTGATCAGGAGAGAAGGCGATGCGGGGTGATGTATCACATTTTTTCGCGCGGTGGCTGCAAGACATGTTCTCACACCCGGGGCAAGAACTGGTCTCACAAATGCAAAGAAAATACCGCCACATATGCGAGTCATTATCACAACATCAAGGATATGCACCTCATTTATCCGACTTTCTCGAATGCAACGATTGTCAATCGACGGATGCGCGCGGTGGCTCAGGCCTGCACCTGTGGTTGTTGCAAGACAAGACGGGTGTGTTTTATTCGGAACAAAGAGTTGTTCCGAAAAATAAAAAACTGACAGCTTCGAACTCGTTTAGACGATATTGTGGACAATCCAATGTATTGACAACCATCTTCAGGCGAACAGTTCCCTCAACCTCTATGAGCTCAACAGCGCAATGATGAGAGAGGCTGAGACAACCTGTCGGCTTGACGGCACATCCTATCGACTCAGAAAAACAACGCACCAGGTAACTTTTGGCATCTCTCTAAATCTGATCATAAATGTCCCGCGCCAGAGCACGTTTCAGCATCGTGGCGTCCCGTGGCTTAAAGTACAGGCCGGTCGGTCGCGGCGCCATGGCTTGATGAGCAGGGTCGTCGCATCCCGTGATGGGGTCCGCGTCGATGCCCGGCCCGGCGCAGATTTCAAACGACGCAATCAGACGCGTAAAGAGTGTGTACATGACATGGTTGGCCAGCGTGTATCCCGCACACATGCGGTAGCCCAGGCCGTAGCTGAAGATGGGCTGATCGGGATCCTCAAACCAGCGCTCAGGTCGAAAGATGTCGGGGTCGCGATAGAGGGTAGGGTCTTGGGAGCAATATTGTTAGCCAAGTGATGTCGTCAGTAGGTATTTAGGTTCGACGTTACCTCTGTTGCATGCGTATGTGTTGAGCACGACGGTGCTTCCCTCGGGTATTATCTTGTCTTTGTACGCAATGGCCTGCACCGCCATGCGGGGCAATGCCAGCCGCGACGGAGTGTAGAATCTATGTTATCGTTAGCCATGACTTTTGCTAGTTTCGAGTAGTTTGCTAAACGTGCCGCAGAATCTCGCGCACCAGAGCGCTAATGTAGGGTATGTCCTCCGTGTCGCGCACAGTCCCTTCAAAAGTCTCCTCAATATTCGGGTGTGCCTTTTGGATATGCTCCAGCGCAGTCTGCTGGATATCCGGTCGTGTGGCCAGCAGAATCAGGCCCCAGTAGATGGTGTTGCTCTCCGTCGCCAGACCGCCAGAGAGAAACGTGAGCAGCACCGTCGAGAGCTCGGTCAGAGGGAGGGGGTGCGCGGCCTGCTCGTTCTTGGCCCACAAGCACTGCTCGTGGGTGTTGCTGCGCATCTTTGCCTCGACCTCCTCATTGAGCTGTCGGACGTAGGCGTCGCGGCGCTCGCAGAGCTTGACGGCCGACCCCTTGTAGCGGTTAAAGGGCCAGACGCGCAGCATGGGCACAAAGTCTTGCAGGTTGTCGGTCATGCTTCGCAGCTTTAGAATCTCGTGTTCCACTTGGATGATTTCTTGCGTCAACGGATCGCCGAGATACATGCGTCGGCCGTAGCAGATGGACATGGACAGACTGAGGGCTAGTCTCTTGACCAGCTTTGAGACATGCAGCGGAGCTAGGCCCTCGCTTCCGTAGCTTAACAGCTCGTGTACAAAGTGCCTCAGCTCGAGATCGATCTTGTCGAGATTGGCTTTTACGGCCGGTTTGCTGAGCTCAGCTGCGGTAGCCTTGCGACCGCGCTTGAGGGCATCGCCATAGACGGCGGTGCCAATAGTCGGTCCTAGCGTGCCGGCGATGAACTAGATGTCATGTTAGCAATCACTTCAATCGGCACCAATGATACAAGTGTCGGCACCAATGATGCAAGTGTTTTGAACACAACAACACTCGCGCAGGAATCGGACTGGCTTACCTGGTGAAACGTGTGAAAGACGGGGCGCGACGACAGAGCGGCGGCGCTGCCGGTAAAGATTTCCTTGGCGGAAGCGGCAGAGTTGACGACAATGACTGTCATGTTTCCGAATCTGACCTGGATGACATCCCCGAGCTGCTTGGACCAGAGGAAAAACTGCCTCTCGGCATGGCGGCGGTAGAGTGAAGGCAGGTTGCCCACTATGGGCCACGGCCGAGGACCCGGAAAGTTTGTAGTCGACGATGACGACTTTAAGAAGATGGCGAGGGAAATTGCGACGCAGGCAATCAGTGGCCGGAGCAAGCTGAGGATAGACAGATCTGGCCATGACAGCTGGTAGAACCGGTGAGGCAGCTGGACGAGCAGCTCTGGCAGGGGCTGGAATACTTCAAGAATCTCCATGGCGACACGCTTGGCAGTAACAATCTGCCAGTATCCCAAAGAGTACAATTTCTGGAAAGTGAGTGTGTACTTGGAGCGATGACGTGCTCACAGCTTTTTTGCTGAATTTATATCAGTGCTCGTCTTTGGGGACGAAATTGGTAGTAGAAAGGGGCAGCAGACGCAGCTTCCGACGGGCCGAACACGGTAACAGTTGAAGAGATTTTTTTTTCTTCTGTAAATGATTCGACCGTCCAAGAATATGGTCTCACTTCTATCCGTTGAGAACACGGGAACCTGAACTTGTTGCCGCTTTTATACGAGCGCACAAGATCTGCGCCATTACGGAGCCTAGATGGGAAGGAAATCGGCACCTGTAATGGGGGGGCGTGCGGCATAAAAGGGGAGTATGCACACGCCGCCTGCTTGAGACTACTACGTAGTGAGGGGTTGGCCCTGTCTCTGGAATTAGTTGGGTGACCAGGGGCCGGCGCCGGTGTCTGAGACAAGCCTGTCGTGTGGCTGGCTGAAGTGAATGATGGTGATTTTCCCAATTGAATTGAGGGGGGGGAGGGAAGACGCCGGCCGGCATCGCGAAACTGCACCGAACATCGGCAATCGTTGTGAAACTTTTCTTCGAGAGCCGGGACAATGCAATCGACATGTGTTTCGGGCCGTTTAAAAAAAAAGCCGCTGGAAGGAGGAGGAGTTGTAGTCTTGTAGTTGGGCTGATGGACGAATAGGATCGCCGCCAATTGACATCACTGCTGCCAAGTTGGACATGGGCCTCCGTCTGAGCATGATGATCGTGCCACGGTATTATGCGGGCAGACGTCTCTGCAACGCGGGATACCGTCTGTACTATGCGGGACATGATCGCTAGCATGCGGGATAGCGTCGGTTGGCACACGGGTAAACCTCCGGCAAGAGGGCATGCATGAATCACAAGTCATGGTAGATGCAATCTGCCGCGTGGAGATACGGTAGCATGAAAGATTGGCATATCAGATCTTCGCCTGGACTTTAAAACTTTGGCAGCCTTGATTCACGGTATTGGCTTGCAGCTTGTATTACACAACTACCGAGATTGACTTCCGCATTTTCCGAGAATCTAGAATCAAGCGTCAAATCTCAACGGCAAGATGAGGTGACGCAACAGACGCAATCTTTCCCAGGACTGGCATGTTTGGTGATTGGAAATCTCCGGCACCAGGCAGATCCGTCAGCTCGACTCCATCCTGGAAGAGCAAGCAGTAGCTGGAGCCGCCAAAGTGGAATGAGCCCAGCTCGTCGCCCTTTGCGACGTGCTGTCCCTCTTGCACCGTAATCTCGCACGTGCTAATCTCGACCATGCCGACGGCAACAAAAGCCACCAATCCCAAGCCCGGGTGGTCAGCTTCGATGATAATGACGGCCCGCGTGGCCATTTCGCTGAGATAGCGCATGGCGTGTCCGAATCCTGCTGGCTTCAACGGAAAGGTCGTTCCGAGCTGGTCCATGCCAAAGAATCGCGGCAGGCTATAGTACGTACCGTCGACGACGTAGGCGCTGCGAATCCTGCCAGAGATGGGTGCGTGCCAGCGATGGTACGAGTGCATGCTCAGGAATGCCTGATACACGGTCGAGTCATCAAACTCGTTGGCAATCGGATCGTGGCCCAGCATGTCGACGACGGAATACGGCTGGTCCTTGATGAAGAAGGTGTCGCGAAGCTTGGCCTTGACGCCGACGGTGTGAGGGGCGGACTCGCAGGCGTTGACAATGACGCTGTCGTCGTCTGGCTCGGCGACCGGCCGCATGTCGGGGCGGAAGCGTCGAGTGAAGAAGTCTGGTGCGAAAAGGTAAGCCCGGCTGAGGGAGCATTATGAAAAGGATACTCGACGTACCATCCCACGAACGAAAGCCATAGTACTCGGCCTCGGCATCGCACTCAAAGAGTTCCGCAAAGCTGGCCGTCGTGCCAGACGGCTGGTTGGCAACGTGCTCGAGCTCGGCAAGTGACGCTTCTCCCAACCACCCATCAGAGCCGTTCTTGACAAACTGAAGCGACTCGGCGCTCTTTGTGAAATTTACTGTTAGCCTCCGTCTTCAGAACCAGAACGAGGAACAACGTACCCCAAGAAATGCCGCCCATTCGTTCAAGATGCCCTTGAGCAGCACGTTGACCTGGGGGTCCGAGAAAGCAGCATGACCACTGTTACAATATCATTTGTATTTCAAGATTACCCGGTGCTGCAAGTAGGCACGACATACCTCGCAGTGTTTGCCGGATCGGTCAGGATCATGGCCATGGGCGGCACAGGAATGCCCAGCCCAGGAGGCGGAGCTGTTTTGACAATGTGGCTCAGGAGTCGCAGCATGTCGTGGTAGTCGCGAAGCACAGTCACATTCTGCCCATAACGAACCTCGTCGGGAATCTGGGTAAACATTTCGGTAAAGTGCATGTACAAGTGCGGCGTCGCCTCGATGGCGTCCTTGAGGCGCTGTGTCGCGGGCGACAGCGGCTGCTCGGGCTGGGCGTCGACCTCCGCAACGAGCTGTCGCAGGTATACCATGTGCCTATCATGATCAAGATATGGCCACGTCCTGCTCAATCTTTGCGGTTAGAAAAGGATCTCTATAGTAATGAGGTCCGTGGGGGGGTGTTTCTCTACTGCGGCTTGGGTGTGCTGGTTGTGGCGGACGACTCGACGCCCTTGGACAGGCGGAATCTGCGGTCGGAATCGAGGGCGATGAAATTCCAGGATGTGACTAGGACGTATATAAGCATAATCAGCCATAGGAGAGCTCGCCCTTTGGAAGCTCTGTCCGTTGAAAACATGGCGTCTGCTGGTGAGACTGAGTCGGATGCTGCACAGACGGTTGCGTGGCGATGCTGCAGGTAGAGAGTCAGAAGTCCACAATCGCTACCTAACAAGTAGGGAACGGGCCTTTATTTGTTTTGGATGATTGGCAAGCTGCTGA
Organism: Akanthomyces dipterigenus; assembly: GCA_030783385.1. NCBI lineage: Eukaryota > Fungi > Ascomycota > Sordariomycetes > Hypocreales > Cordycipitaceae > Akanthomyces > Akanthomyces dipterigenus. Next base: position 6,745 of record JARJRE010000128.1, on the reverse strand, counting down.
TGGGACGGCAAGACATGCACGCATGCCACGCGGCGCAAGTCTAGGTAGAGAGCTAACCATTAATTTTAGGGCACGAGATGGTGCAAATGTCCACTATAAAAACAGATTGTCACTGATGCAAGAGGCACTACTAACTACCTAAATAAGCAATTATACGGATAAAGAAGAATACAGTATTGCATCACTGGCTTTATAAACACTTGTTGATTCCTGGATTGCGATTGAGTCTAGTAATTTCTCACGAATCGAAACATCTCATTATTTATACTTGTCAATGCACCCATTCTACACGGCCCGTTGCATGCATCTACGGTACTGGTTCTAGCCCAGTCTACAATGCCATCAAACAGTTTGATTGAGTCTCTTGGTCAGGAGCCCATCAATGGAAGCATACGCATCTTCCTCTTTCGGCTGCTTCTCTTCGTCCGTCTCCTTGTCATCCAACACCGACAGAGCAGCCGTCATGGGCACTCTCTCCGGCGCGGGCGCAGAGAGGAACCGCACGGCTCGGACTTTGTGCACGCCGCGAAAAGTCTGCAAGACATTCATTGTCAGCTACATACTCGTTTTCTGTACATACAAGTCATGACGTACCCTCATTTGCTTGACGATGCGCTCCATCACTTCGCTGATGGCCAGGTCCTCGGCCGCGCCGCTCTTGGCCAGGTGCGGCCGGAAGCAGTGCCTCTGCATGGCGGCAAAGACGATTCTCATATTCTTGGAAATGTGCATCTTAATTTCGTCGTCGGCGTGATACGAAGCAATGCCGAGAAAGGCATCGACGGAGAGAAAGATGAGCGTTTGGCTGCCCGACAGCCCGCCATACTCGACGGGGCCGTGCTCAGAGTCTGCAGTCAGGCCCCAGCTGTGGATGCCGGATACGTGACGGACCCAGATGGCGCGAGAGACGTTGGGGTCGTTCATGTTGTCGTAGAGGTAGAGAATGAGCTTGCGAAGATGCTCAAAGACGGCTTCGGTGTAGGCGAGCGCGGCCTTTTTGTCGCCCTGTCCGTAGCTCATCATGGCGTGGATGATGCTGCAGTACATGGGCGTGGCCTGGATTCACCGCGAGGCAGAGCGAGTCAGCTGATGGAATGAAATTTGGAAACAAAGTTGGAAAACGCTCACCAACGTCTCGGAATCGGTAAAAAGCTTGCACCAGGCAAGCTCCGTCTGCAGCACAGCGTCGGACATGCCTTCGTTGACCCGGTAGGCCAGCCTGCCGTGCGCGTCAAAGTTGCAGATGATGTTGGCCACGATATTTCCGCTCGGCGAGGTAATGTCGAGATGCTTCTGGACAAACGACCATGCCAGGTCCAATTCGGGTGGGAATGCCAGGTGCTTTTCGTTTTGGGCGACTCGAACGACTGGATTGGTTGCCCATCTGTGTCGCGGTGGCAATATTAGCCACGGTCAAGAAAATGACGATGATGACCTTGAAAAAGAAGAGATGTACCTATAAGCATGTCGCAAGCAGGCCACGCAAGAATAGAAGCCGTTGAAAGCGTCGCGACTCAACTCGGTATAGTCACCACGCAAGACTACCTCGAGACACTTTGCTGCAGCGTCCGCATCCACGTGGTGTGTGAGACTTGCGCGCATGCGACTGCGAAACTCGCCACATCTCTTAATATTGAAGTCATCGTCAAGAGACGGCTCCGCGGTTGCCAGGTGCGGTGCAATCTCCGCGTAGACGAGGCTGTAGGCGCCCAGGGCAGCAGGCCAGTCGTGATGGCGAGCACGCGGCGGCCAGCTCCCCGCGCCGTCGTCGCGAACCAGCGTGAGGAACTCGGTTCGAAGCTCGTGGCTGGCATTGACGGCTTCCAAGCTCGCAATTCCAGCTTCTGGAAGAGCCCTTTTTTCAATGGGGAGGGGCTGGCGTCGCCATTGTCGCCATGTATAGAACAAGGCCACGACGGCTGCCAGAACGGCCAAGCTCAAAAGATCAATCATGATGCCTTTGAACTCAATCAACCACCAATGCCCGTCTGAAATGAATCCAAGGTTTTGTAAAGTGAAGGCCTTGACAGAGTTGGCGAGAAACTAGACTCTGGAAATGCACAAGTTGTCAAAGCGGCTTAAGCTTCACCGGGCTCGGCTCATCGCCAGACAGCAGAGAATTGCTCGATGAATTTCGGCCAAAAACGTCCGCTCGTGGCTGGCTGATGCAAGACCAATTGACCTATAATAGCCATAAACTGTGTCACCCACTACTAGCCAGCAAGTTGACCTCAAACATGCATTACCTTCTTTTCTCTCTCATTTTTTTTCCCATTGCTGCTCCGTCGCGATCCCATCTTTCTTATTCACACCCCGTTCGGCGACGATCCGCCGTCAGCGCCACCCCGATAACCCCGGTCTAGCTCCAAGTAGTCCCGAACTCCCGACGCCGCGGAGACGATAGCGGCACGCCTCCCCCCAGCCTCCTGCGCCTCGTTCCGTTCCGATTAGTGCGCCATGGATGCAGGTCTAAGGCTAATCAATAAAGAGCTTTGGAACTGACAGCTTGAGTTCCAGGATCCTGCAGACCTCCCTACAGACCCCTCCACTCATTCACGTCGTGATTTTTCCCAAGACGTACGATGTGACGCTCTTATTCCCAATGTGGACATGAGAATTGGATCAATATTGGGGCTATGCAACTACCAGTACCAATACATGCACCCCAGCCGCTATATAGCAACCTACAGCTACAGCAAGGCTACGACGCCACCTGGGCGGCGGCGCTGATGCCTTCGCACTGCACATTGGGAGGGGGTGTCTCGGGTGTGAACCAGTCCCGGCCGCAGTCTCCATCGTAGAAAAAGTCTTCAATAACCTGTCTCTTGACAGGCTTGCCGGTCGCCGTCATCGGCAGCTCCTCGCATGGTCCGAGGATCCGCAGCGCCACGGGACGCTTCCTCTCGTCCAGCGTGCCGTTGAGGTCCGATCGTACCCGGCCAATATTCACAGCAGCTCTGTGCGCCTGCTTGGGACGGACGACGGCGCCGCAGAGCTGCACCGATTCGGACACGGGCACTGCGACGACGGTTGCCTCCTCAAAGTACCCCAGCGCCATCAATGCACGTTCCACCTCGACAGTTGAGATTGTGCAATCGCCGTGCAAAACATCTGTAGCTCTGTTAGCTTCTGGGGGAAAAAGAAAGGTGTGATTTCTCACAGTCATCTCGCTCCCGGCCATGGAAAATAAGCTCGTCGTGCTGCAGCTCAGCAATGTCTCCAGTCTTGTAAAAGCCGTCTTTGTCAAAGGCCGCCTTTGTCTTTTCCTCATCACCCAGATAGCTAGAGAGTGGAGATTCAGTCAAGTCCAATATGAATGGCTCTTACTGCGTCTCCGTCAAGGAAGCTTACCAGAGAAACCTGTCTGGGCTTTTGATCAACAGGCGGCCATGGGTCCCCTCGGAGAGCTTGACCTCCACGCCAGGAGCAATCTTGCCCACTGACCCCTAAGAAAGACGCCAATAGTTAGCGCAACGCTGTCGAGACTTGGTAGAGCCACAGCTACAAACCTTTAGTTTAGAGATGCCAAGAGTTGGCAGTCCTCCCAGCTCGGTTGACCCGTACCTGTTCTGGAACGGGCATCCGAGGATCTCGGTCCAGAAGTCGACCGTGTCATGATCGACCAGGCCGCCGATGCTAAGGAAATACGTGATCCCGCTAAAGTATTTCGTAATTTCTTCCTTCCTGTCCTTTGTGAGCTCTCCACCGTCCCCCAGGAGTAGCTGCTTCATGCCACGCAAGAGGGCTGGATTAAACACAAAGTGCGTAATGTGGTGAGTTTTAAACTTGTCCAAAACGTCGGCAGAGGAGGCCGGCGTGTTGATGGCAAAGACGGTTTTGCAAGTCAAGAGACCATCAATGATGTTTTTGGTGCCCCCGAGCCAGTGACTTGCATTGTAGTTGACGACGGCGGCGTCGCCCTGCTCCAGAGGGCCAGCGGCAAAGCAGTACCTGCGGAGGACAACCCCCTTGGAGTATCCTGTGGTGCCCGAGGTAAATACGACGAAGCCGGGATCATTAGGATCCAGCTCCGTGTTTTCAGCGATTGCAATGCTGCTGGGAGATACCCCAGGCTGGTTGCAGGAGATGGGCAGGACGCTCAATGGCTGCCCGCCGCTCTGGCGCACATGGTCGATGGTCTTTTCCACGTCCGCAACGCTACCTTGATCGGCGAGGATGCACATGGATTTGGCCTTGCTCAGCGTATCGGCTCTCCGTGGAAGCGCGGCAGCAGCATCTACCATCTTAGCAACCAACTCTGCAGTGGAAGGGTACCATCGAGGACTCACCCAAAGGTACAAATGCTCCGCCTAGGGCGCGGACAGCAAAGAATGCCACGGCAAACTCGTAGCCAGTCTTGGTGCAGGCCGCCTGGTAGATGAATTCATCCAGAAGGAGTCCCTTGTCATTGAAGCACGTCGAGGGGAGGAAAGATTGAAGTTGGTTGCGTGTCTGCAAAATATCCCCAAGCAGTTCAGGATATGTCTTCTGCAGCCCGTACAGGTCCTGGATAATGACGCGGGACTCGGGCACTGCTTTGGCGGCCGCGAGTAGCTTGACCAGTAAGGGATCCTGCGGGAAAGAAGACAACACGTTTGCAGCAGACATGTTATCGATTAAAGATGATAATGAATGGCGGGCGGTATTTGGGATCTGCTGAGGAAATTGTTTTGTAGGTGAAGAAGCGTAAGGGCTTACAGGCTGGGGACCAGGAAAAGCCACCCCGAGCATCACACAATCGCACGTGCATCACGCAGCTGGCTGGGCTTCTTTTGTGCATGGAAAATCTTAATCAGACTAGTCTATTGATTGTAATCATCTTTATCATTTCCGAGGTGCTCATTGCTAGAAATTTACACATGCAACATATTTCCCAGGCGGCTCCAACCAGCACCAAGCCTCATTCCTCTTGCACAAGCTTCTCGGGCAAGCTTCGTCGCTCTACAATTTCCATGGTAATATTGTCGGGCATAACCAAAGCAGCCTATAGAATCCATTAGTCGTTGCTTACAGCTAGACGCGAGTACACAGCATACCTTGCCGTAGGAAAAGGTGTAGCCGCTGGGATGCCTCCACTCGATATTGCGCACAAGCTCGCACAGGGCGCACTGCAGCATCTGCATCGCGATGTTGTATCCGAGACATTTTCGCCCGTATATGCCAAAGGGGAGATACTGCCCACGCGCCTGTCTCTGACGCAGCTGCTGCTTGACGCTCGCCGAGTCGCGGCCCCAGCGAAACGGGTTGAACTCGCGAACATCCTCGCCCCAGACCTGCGGATCCGTCTGCACGCCATACGCGTGCCAGCCGAGCATCAAGCCGGCCGGCACCGCAATGTCGTCGCCTAAAACATAGGGCACCGTCGTGATGCGGTTCGACATGTGGCCGAGCGGCGGGTAGAGGCGCAGCGCTTCGTAAATGACGGCGTTGAGCAGCGGGAGCTGGTCCAGGTCTTTGAACGAGTAGTCCCACGGGATGGCCCTGGTGACCTCCTCGCGCAGGAGATTCTGGATGTGCGGGTGCGCGCCGAGCTCCTCCATGGCCGAGTTGAGCGTCGTTTCCACATTCTCGTGGCCGGCGATGAAGAGCTGCTTGTGGTTGCACTCAAAGTGGTAATTCGACATGAGCTTCTCCTCGCGCGCCCGGTGGAGGCTGAAGCCAATCTTCTTCTCGCCGCCGGGCGGCGGCGGCAGCCTGCATCTCTCCTCGGCGAGGCGGAGAAGGCCCAGCTGGACCTGGTGCAGCAGCTTGTCCGAGTGCTTGGTCACCGCCCACTTGAATGGGAGATTGTCCAGGAACGGGAAAAGACCTTTGAGCCGACCCATGAATTTCCGGTTCTGCACGCCCAGAATCTGCTGGATATTGAACGTTTGGTAGTCCAGTGCGCCAAACTGGGCATCCAGGAAATAGTCGCCCCAGACGGAGAGCGCCCATCGCCAAACAGACGGCCCAATCAGCACGCCCGACGCTTGGTTCTGCAGCTCTCTCTGTGCGCATAAAAGCTGCTCCGCCAATTCTTTGGCCTTGCCGCGGAACGAGTCGAGCGACGCAGGGAGGCAGAAGCCGTCTTTGAGAAGCTTGCGAAAGGTTGCGTACTGCTCGTCGTCCGAGTCAATAATGTTGATGCCAAAAAGCTTCGCGCCGCTGCCCCAGGGAATTCTCTCTGCCAGGCCTTTTTTCTTCAGAGTTCGGTCACTGTTTTTGAAAATCTGCGCCAGATACTCTGGCTTGCTCACCAGGACCGTCCAGTGCCCTTCGTTCCAAAAGGCGACAGCGCCATGCTTTTCAATCGGCTCTCGGACGAGCTGATTGTACAAATCAGACTTGGAGGCGCCCCGGAGAACTTTGTAGAAGTGAAGCCACAAGGGCACTCTGGGGATATTCCGGGGAAAGTTTCGCGGCATCGCGGTCCCGTACGCCACGGCGCCCAGCACGGCCGCGACGATGCCAATGGCTATCCACATTGTGCTGGAGACGCCGCTCAAGTAGGAGAGCCTGGGTTGAGTGAAGTCCATTGCGCCGAGATTCACAGCGGCAGATGGATTGAATTGAAGCAGCTACGCAGCGCAGCCAGGTACTGGTAGATGTGTGGGAAGGCTGCTATGACGGTAGCGTGGCGGATGACAGGAACAACCAGTTAAATTCAGGTAGATTGATTACGACGCATTTCTGAAAACTCTGCCAAATCGCACATGAAATACAGGTTACACATTGGCCTATCCAATTGGGGGGGGGGGGGGGGGGG
>JARJRE010000127.1:0-105011 GCA_030783385.1 Akanthomyces dipterigenus | reverse complement strand
AAAATATATACCGAAAGTTGAATAAAAAACAAAACCGTCAAGCACATTTCTCCCTCTTTATAATGCAAAGTCTCAGCAAGTCAACCAAGTCTAGCCAAGAACTAAAACGCTGAAAATAATGCAGAGACACGTGAGCCCGACGCGTATGTCGGGTCGTAGAGAGTAGGCGACATCTTCTTCTCCCTTGCCACCAGTTTCCTGAGGTATGCTTTCACCAGTCGAGCGGCCAGGGATGGTAGTGGTGACTGAGGCATCGAATGGAAACCTCATTGTGGTGCTGGCCATGACAAGACCAATTGGTCCCATGGTCAAGGTTTGGTCGCCAATCACAACGGTTTTCATGGTGGCTCCAGGGCCGACTGCATAAGTCTCCCCATTCACAATCACCATGGACGGAGGAATCTTGGCAATGGTGGCACCGCCAACGATCTCGAATTCAGTGTCGGTCGGCTGGGCGGACACTCCACCTAGCGTCGAGCCGTGTACAAGCACTCCAGTGGGTCCAATGGCGACTGTGTCGCCGTTGACGACCTGCACGACGGGAGCGATGCCATTTCCGTAGGTATAAGTGATTGAATGGAGGACAACGACGCTGCGGCCGATGGCGGTGAGCATCTCGCCGCCAGCGACAATGACATCGGATGGGGCTGGTTTCATAAAGCCCATGCTCTCGCCGCCAATGGTGACTCCCGTTGGGTTGATGGTTACGGCTTTGCCGTTGACACGGACGGTGTTTGGGTCCGACGTGGGAATGGGAAAGGCGCCTCCGCCAATCTCAAGGCTGGGCCCTGCCGAGGTAACAGGTATACCGTCCAAGACTGAAGAGGACGGCCCCATAACTGAGGGCGGTCGGCTAACGTTGACCCCTTGACCAATGACAGCGGTCGGGTCGATGGTGAACACTCCACCATCGTTGGCGGTCACTATCGTGCTGCTTCCAGGAGTCACCGTGAACGTCTGCGTGTTGATGACGACAGAAGTTGGTCCGGCTGTAATAGTATACGAGGGAGCATCGGATACAGGAGCAGAAGCACCTCCGTCAGCGGGTGTGTGAACACCATCGCCTCCGCCGGCTGGCCACGTCTGACTATAATTTGGGATCGGGTCTGAGGGAAAAACAACAGAAGGGTTCTTATCTGTCGTGATGAAGGTCGTGACGGGAACGTGCGCAATTGCCGTGAATAGTGGAACAGGAAATTCCGCCGTGAGAGATTGTCCTTCAATGGTAAACGTCTCGGTGATCATGGACATGGTGCCCATCAGACCCTCTGGTGTACTGCCGGGGGGCGGCGGTCGAGGAACCGCGGGGAAGAGGTTGGGGTCGCAGTAGTTGGGCGTTGCAATGGGCGCATACGGGGCCTTGTAGTCTGATCTGCGTCCCTTGAATGTCACGGTGGAGGTGTGGACGATGACATAGCGAGTAAAGGTTTTGGAGCTGGGCAGCGGTGTGCAGGCCGGCACGATGCTAATAATGGTGCCGTTCTTACAGCGTGGCGGGCCGTGAATTTTGGTTCCATTTCGACTTGCTGTGCCAGTTGCTAGGCGAGTAGTTGTGCGGGCTGTTGTGCGGGTTGTTGCATTGCAGGGAAGTCTGGTGATTGTGTAGCCTGGAGGCAGGTTGGGCGGCAAGGCTGGATCTGTAGTCTGCGTGTAGGCGTGAGAAGAGTTCTGGCCTAGGGCTGTGGTTATGTTTGGTGTTGTGATTGTGTTGAACCCAGCTGTCGATGTGATGTTTGACAATGAGGCTGGCGTTGTTGCAGATTTGTGCGAAGCTGTCTTCTGGGTGGGCGTCTTGCTTCTGCGCGTAGTGGCATGGCTCGATGTAGAGAGCGACGCTGGCCATGACCGCGACGATCGCGACGGCCTCGAAGAGGGTCTTTGAGAGTTGCCTAGCGTATCTGAAGAGGTTGAGGTTGTCGAGGGTGTTGAAGGTGTTGAAGGTGTTGAGGGTGTTGTCGAAGTTGTTGTTGAAGATGTTGTCAAGGATGTAACTAAAGATGGTACTTGTATTGGAAATTTGCCCCCGATTGACGAGCTGCGAGAGAAAGATATTAATGAGGAAGTTGTAGACTGGCTGCTCGATTTGGGCGAAGAGTGCGTAGCAATCGTGGAGCTATTTGAAATAGCATATGGCGGAGAACTCGTGTGAGCGGCTTCTATGAGACGGGCGAATTAGCAATGTGAGGTTCGGGGCAATTCAAAGAGCACATCTCTGCAGGGCCATGAGACCCAAGAAAATTTAGGCGGTAAACTGCTTCACCATTTGAGCAAAGCAGGCGATGGAGTGACTTACCATTTTTACCATTTCTCGCAATGGCGGATACGGGGGACACAGCGAGGGCTGCAGCGAGCAGCAAAGCAGCATCGACTCTCATCTTGGCGGTTGCTGGCCGCGGCTCGAGCGCAGGCGACAACTATAAGCGACCGAGAAGGCAGAGAAGTAGAGTCAAGACAAGACGGTGGGCGGCGACAGTCATGGGGATCGGGGGCGGGATGAATGGCTATAGGTCGATGCGCGACATGGCTGTGCAAGATAGCGAGGCGAGGCGAGATGGCGAGCAAAGTAGATATAGTCAAGTCGCGAGAGAGAGAGAGAGCCCAAGAGATATCGCAGTGATTATCTTGGTCGGCAAACGGCAGTGATTGCTTCCGAACGGGCAGCTTTCGCCGTGGCTGTCGTTGCGTGTGGTTTGGTGTGGGCTTGGTGAGTGTCAGACAAGTGACAGGCTGCGCATTCGTCGCTGGAGAGACACAATGTCTGGCAAATGCGGGTGGGAAGGATAAAAAAAGCGTCAAGTCTGGCAAGGAGAGACAAGAAACGGTTCAAAAGAGGAAAAAAGCGGACGGGGTCGAAGAGAAACGGAAGCGTGGTGCGGCGGAGAGGTAGAAATGGAAGATGAGATTTTGTCTCGGGCGACTTGGGATGGGTTGAGGAAGAGGGCAGACTGGGAGATTTGAGCCTGAGAGAGCCAGGAAGCAAGGAAGCAAGGCAACCAGCAGCCAGCAGCCAGCAGACTGGGAAAAAACTACAGCGGCAGGTGCGGTACGATGGCAGCTGGGGCCGCTGGTCAACTGGCGGTTTCTCTGGTGAATCATTCATGGGCCCAGGCGGAGAAACGGGCAGCCGTTCACCTTGGCGTGGATAGGTACATGGGCGTTTTAGCGGTTGACCTGTGTGGTTTTAGTGGCCCGCGTGCATTGTAAATTACTCGTGGAGAGCCCTGAAGTGGCTTCGGTGGGCCCGACCGACGCCGGGACAGCGCCGCTGGGAGACGGACAAACGGGCAGCGAACCAAACAGGGACCAGGCATCCAGATATTCATGTGGTATGTGGGTAGATATCTCCCAACATGGGTTATATTTCCGATGATTATATATGGCTCTCATCAAGGGATCCAGTAAGAAGATTTCTCTGCTGGTAGAGCAACGAAAAATAAATAATAAATCGTACCAGTACAGACAGGCTCGAGTACCACGTTACGGAGCGTGATGCGTACCTAGGTAGTAGGTACCCTAGTACTGTACAATTTATTTACCAACAACAGGCTAGTGAGAGGGGGGGAGGGCCGCCTTTGCAAAGAAGCACCACAGAGCCAGCCAGGGAGCCACAGGGAGGGCCCAGCTAGCCTTTGCAACTAGGTACCTAACTATTTGGGACAAGCAGCACAAGGCGGGTGAGCCGCCATCGGGCCAGGAAGGGCAAGTGCCTAACTAGCGACCACCGAAGATCAATTGCGTGGAGCCCGCCGCTTCGTCTCCTCTCCGTCCACGTCCACACGTTGGACCAAGTTGTGTGAACGAGTGTGCGTCCCTCACTTTGTCGCGTAAGACGCTCGAGGACGCCCGCGGGGTGCCGAACCTGGGTAGATTTCGACAATCCGGCTCGGCAGGTCCCTACAGGCTACAAGGCTACTGCGCTAGGACTCGGAGGGGGCTCTTCTTCATCGTCAAGATTTCCATCTTGCATCGGCGAGACTGCGAGTCGAGGCACGACCAGCACGCTCATCATCATCAGCCTGACCTGTGCGACTGCGAGCGCGGAGTACTGCCGCATGCACAATCGCCAACTGTCGACCAGTCCGACAGCGTTGAGCCAGCCACCGCCAACCAACCAACCTCCAAGCCGAAGCCGATGTACCAGGACAATGTCCATCAAGGACCATGAGCGACAAAGTTCGGCTCGTGCTCAACGGGCAGTCGCAAACTCTCCTCTCAAATCATGTATAGCCTACCTGCCCGTCAGCCAGCACCATACCAAGTCCAGTCCAGTGCGGCCCAGCCCAGTCATGGGAGCGAATTTTGAGTTTTTCCTTGGCTGCACGCACCGCGATCTGACCTCCATCTCGTAAAAACCACCCACCAGCAAATAAAGCACCGACCTTTCTGCCACATCAACTAGCCTTCCAGGTACTTGCCGATGCTTTCTCTTGCCTTTTTCACCCATGCCTGGTGAGGTGAGAGCGTTTTTCCCAGTAAGCCTAGCCGGCAGCGGCTTTTGTTGTGGCGCGACGCCGCGCCTCCGAAAGCCCCCCGTACCGGACCAGGCTTTTGAATCATGGACCGTTAAGCATGTGTCATGTTATTTCAGCTAGCTTGCAAAATTGTTACTGGTAATGGATGGTTGCGGTCTCGACGTCTGGTCCGACGCGCAAGGGAGACGCGGCCCGGAAAGCTGGTCTCGCATAGTGCCACATACAGTGTTCATTACAGCACACACACTGTAGGCAGTCGACACTGGCAACTCTGTAAGTCTGTCCGTGCCTGCCTAGGTAGGTACGGAGAGTGGTGGTCTGTACCGAGTAACACGGCCCCCATCTCGTCTCCCATCAACCATCTGAGCGTAACCCGATCTCGTCGGCTCGGGTCTTTGCGCCGCTCCGTGTACTCTTTGACTATTTTTTTTCCTTTACAAAAAATTCACGTCGTTTGGCTTGGACTCGTTTAATCGGGCCCATCTACCGATTCTCCTATTACTTTGTTCTACATAGCAGCAACTCTACTCATCATCTGCGCAACTCGTCTCTCCTCGCCGTCCCATCCATGCTCGGCAGGTGGAGCGCCGCCTCTGGGTGCTGGAATGATAGGCATGGTCCCGAGGTAGCATTTCTGAGGCCCCTGGATGAGCATCTGACATGACGCATGAGCAAGCTGCGGCCAAACAAAGAACAAAATAAGATAATTTAAAAAGAGAGAGAGAGAGAGAGGGAAAAGACGATCATTGTCCCCTTTTGATCTTGCAACCCTTTTTCTTTCTTTTTTTTCTTTCTTCTTTTTTTCCCTCTTGTTTTGCCATGTTAGGGGGGGTGGTGTGGCTGCGCAGCTGTGTCTCACCTGCGTAGCCTCATGTGCCTCGATCGGATGTCTACTGGTAATAAATTTCCCAGCCCGTCCTCATTTCACCACCCACCACATGTGTCCGTGTGTGTGGTCGGCGCGCCTCATAATGTCTTGCCGCCCCCTCGCATACTGGTAATAACGCGTGCTCTCCGACATTGGTCTCTTTTATGGGGAGCTACTGGTAGGTTCCCTTTTCCTTCCAAGTCTTCTTTTCCGCCAGCACACACATTCACAGCAAACTGGCTGTTTGTCACATACCAACTAATAAAAACCAAAATAGAAACTATACTCTTTAAAATAATCAATCAATTTGATAATGATGCAATCCGGAACCACCGAATCAAGAGCCAAAACACAGCATCTCTTGCCCACCCGCCAAGCCTGGGCTGGCTGTCCATCGCATAAACCACCTACCACATTGTGCTCTCCGACACCACCATCGGCCGCTACCTACTTACCTAGGTACTCAGAACGCTATTTATTGAGTCGTGCGTCTGTTGATGGCATCCCTGCGCCGCTAGAGCCCGCCCTAGAGCTGCACCTGCCACGAATCTGGTAGGTGCAGCAACTTGGTACAGCGCACTGGGCAGGACTTACCAGTAGTTACGTTAGTACCTATCAGCGAGCCCATCTCCAAGCTCTTGGTCCTTGCCCCTCTGGTCTACGGACCCAAAGAGCCACCCGCCTGACATGTCGGACGGCTGGTCGGGCATACATGTCAGTAATAACCTCGCAGGCTTTGACCTTCTTCTTTTTGCCTGGCTTGCTCGTCTACATCCCTCTTGGCTGTGCAGCCTGCGGCGCTGACTGTACACAATGGCCGGACAAGGGTTCCCTGGCCCTTTCCATGCTGCTTGCACCGGCTGATGCGCAAGTCGGTGGAGATTTGGCATCGGCTTTTCAACGTTATGCAACGTGGTGATCCTTGTTTGATGTTCCTGCTGCTGGGTTATAAGATTGACGGGTAGCCGTACGGGAGACGGCACTGCCATTTACCAACGCATACAGAGTACGGGTACTGCTGCGCTACTGGGTGCTGGTACACTGTCGCTTTTCATCAATAATAAATATGAATAGTGTCTCCCCCGCACATCGTGCATGTCCAAGGTGCAGGTCTTTTTGTGCACAAAGAATCTCGTCCTGATGGTGACAGATTGACGACCGTCGGCTCTCCATGCCATACCTGTCGATCAGCCAGTCAGCGACTCGTCCAGTCAGCAACGCCCGTACAAGAGGTATTGGTCTTTCCTCCTTGATTTTTTCCTCCTTGAGGTCGAGACTACTCATTGGGGCATATTTCTCAGGGTGATCAACACGACAAGGGAAAACTCTCCGGTGTACTGATTACAACGGTTGCCTTCCAAGCGGTGCTGTATCCGGCCCAGCTCGGTTCAGAATCCCCGACTGTAACCATAACGCAAATACAAAGTACAGGACGCCAATACTAGATTAGAGCATGAAAAAAAAATTGTAAAGGCAATCGGCATCAGCGACCAACAAAACTTGATTCCAGCCGCGCGACACCTGCGACATGGCAGCCCTCCCACCCCGCCCTCGATTCCCAGTCCGTTAGCTGCTTGGCCATTCCCCCGCACAACCTGGCCGTCGCTGCATGGCTACGTTTGCTACCGGCGACTCGCAAATGCTACCGAAATGCTAACAGGATGGTCGAGAGGCACTAACTAGTCATGCCCTTGACCAATACTGAATTACTGATACGTGCTCCATCAAGAGATCAGCAACCCGTCGGACAAACGCGCATTCCAAACACTCGCACGCGCTTTAGGAGGTCTCATTGGACCTTCAACATTGACCAGAAAAAAATAAGGCGCCTCTGCTTTCCAGCTCTTGTGGGCAGATTTTGATTCGCATTGGTGGCAAAAGGCTGCTGAGGCAGTTGCTATCCTGCAAACCAATGCCATCAGGGTGGGCCGGCAGAGATCCAGGAGCCACTCCGATATAGTATATGCCAGGCGGGCCATAGAACTCGCTTGGGCAACGATTCATGACCATTCTTGATCCGACGTCAGACATGTTGACCATAAATTCGAAACGCGGAGCAGATGTCATGCTTTTCGTACGAAAAGCCAAGAGACAAGCCCGCAGTGCACTCGGCTCCGCCAATCGTGCATCCACTGCCACCATGCTCCAGTCATCTATCTCTCACAAGACCTCGTTTACTTTGCCCGCTTCAAGGCAAGACCTGCCCTCCTCTGCCAGCCACGGGGGGAAACCCCTCCAGCAAGGCTCAAAAGGCTCAGAAAGGGCCTGGTCGGCCCGCATCGCACCATTGCATGGCATTGCATCACCAGCGTAGTACTCCGCAGTGTGTGCGTAGATTGAATATAGAGTGTGGCACGACGCTGACCTGTTTGGGACATTGCAAAAGTGTCCAGGAAAGCCACTCAAATTCAGCAACATCTTGAATAGGGACTACAGAGGGGACAGGCAGTATCTGCTCCCACGCCGTCGTGGCCCACCATTCATATTCGGCTGGTGGGAGAAGTCGATGGGACGCCACGAGTTCCAACTCTTTTTGCCTCTGGCTGGTATGCTGGTGCCATCCCATCAAGACCGTTTCAGGACTAGTTGACGCGCTGCTTTTCCTGGCCTCGATGAAGGTGCTTTGCCAGCGCCTCGATTTTTGTCACGACGGGCCTTTTTTTCCCTTTCTTCATCTGGTATAGTGTCGCCTACTCCATACCGGCCCCCGGAGATCATGCTGTGCATCGCCGTTTAAACTTTCGGCTTCTCTAATCAGGTCGGTCGTGTTACCAAAAGCAGCCAAAGCCATCTAGAGTTTGGACGAAGAGGAGAGGCGCATCAAGTACGAAGCAGGAGACGTCTTTTTCCTGGGAGAGACTGGCGCGCGGAGGGAGGCGTCGTGACCAGTCTCACTCGACTATTTCTCAAAGATGAGTGATTCAGCTGCGCCTGCGTGTACTTGTTTCTGGCGTCGTGGCGGCTGGCCTGAGGAAGCGTTCTGCGGCCAGGCGAGAATACGTGGACTGGAACCTGGACAGGCGGCGCGGCAGGGCTCTTGGTCGCATGCTCTGGGGTCAACAGAACCCTTGTCGAGGCCAAAAGGGAGGGCGCGAGGCGAGGACTTTGTCAGTAACTAGAACCCAAAAGCAAAAACAGTACACGGGCGTGTGTTACAGAGACGCGAGGACCGCCCGACCAAGGACAGCCAACCAGCTAGTCACTGAGCCATTCGATCAATAGCCAGTGCCTGCCATGGCACAGATAGGACCAAGAGCTGGCCAGTAAGTAACTATTGTGCAGCGGACGGGCAGTCAGGCACACCGACAGCGGGCGAGAGCTCGAGGACTCCTCCTCCAGACACTGAGACTGTGGAAATTGGCAACAATGTGGTAATGGGGAGACTATGGGCGACTTTTTGACTCAGGTTGATGAATGTCTTGCTTTTTTTCGCGTCGTGGACTGGCAGAGAGGGTAAAAGCGGCGACGGCATCTGACGTGCGCCGGCGGTGCTCTGGGCTCCCTGGAACGCAACTTCGGTGGGCACCGTGGCCTGGCGGTACAAGCGTTTGAGTGGGCGGGATGCGGGGAAGCCAAAGTACCTTGCTCCAAAGTGCCTCCCAGCCCGGCTGCCAGCGGGTGGTCGAGGGAGGCATTCCTGGTGAGTGCCCGCTGAGACCTTGTCCCCGCAACAGCGCCGCCTGCCTTTTCAGTGGTTGAGTGTGGGCGTCGCAGCCCTTTTCGCCCCCCCGGTGGCCGCTGGACATGACAGCTAGGTACTTACCTTAGTACCAGTTTTAGTGGCATCGGTGCTAGAACTGCCCCGTACCTTGTGTACCTCCGTAGCGTATAGCGGCGTTGTCTCTGCCCAGTCGGCTGGCTGTCTGGCTCTCAGGCCCTTTTCCTCCCCCAAGAGAAGAGCGAAAGAGAGACCCTCCCCCCCCAGAGCCAAGATACTCATGCCAGCCCATCCCACATCAACGCATTCTCCTGCTTCCGTCCCATCCTTCTTCTTCATCGCCAACCTTGCTTCTCTCCCACACGCCGACCCTCCTCGATTCTCGACAAACGGGCATTCGCCTCTTCGCGTTGTGATTCTTGGCATATCTTTAGTTTTCCCGGGGTAGACCATCGACGAAACTTGGACCACCCGACCCGTCTACAGCCACACAGTCGCGATCGCATCTTACAGTCTTTTCTTACCCGCCCGCATTGCCCGATCATGAACTACCAAGCAACTCGCTCTGCGATCTGAACCACCCCCCCATATGGATCCTGCGCACTCGGCTGTGCAACTCCGACGACTCTCCACCTGGTGAACAATTCGAGTCGCCTACGCACGTCCTGGCGACTCGACCTAAGAGCCTGCTCGCCTCGAGCAAGTTCGTTCTGCGCCGTGCGGCTTGACAGCTGGTGACGCTATGCGGATAAGTCGAATGGCCGCTGCCGCGACTGCCGCCGCCACTGCTGGCGTCGTCAATGCTTACGATCCCGCTGCGGTTTCCATCCCCTACGGAGACTGGTACGTCGGACACAAACCGTCCCGTCCGCCGCGAGACCCTGGATTCTGACGATTCGTGATATATAGGCTTGGCATTGATGGGAACTGGTCCACCGTTCGTTTTCTCTTAGGTACCGAATCCGATCTCGTCAATGTGATACCGAGTACTTCGTTATCAGAACTCTGGGCAGTCGGCCCTGGTGGTTGCCAAAACAGTAAGATGCCAACCCCCCGCAAACGCGTGCCAAACGGTCAACGCCTGGCCCGCTTGGCTGTACAACCGGTGGCCTTAGTCAATCGTCTAACTAACCCTGTAAAAGAAGAGCAACACTGCATGAACGCGCGAGGTGGCATCTACACGCCTGGAGACTCAAAACGTTGGACATCATGGGGACAGTACTTTCTCGGCCTCGAGTACCTGGGCTACGGAGGTAACGGTGCTTACGGCGTCGACAACATCAACGCCTGGAGTCCCTTTACAAACATTGCTTTCGGCATGAGCAACGTCCTTGTCGCTGCATACAACACTACCGATTATTTCAATGGACTTTTTGGGCTTGGAATCTCGCAAGGCCGCTTCAAGAGCAATATTGGCGAGTCAGCTCTCACGCAAGCTGTCAAGACATTTGGCTGGATCCCAAGCTATAGCTATGGCTATACTGCTGGAGCCAGCTATAAAAACATGCCTGGTTCATTGACGCTCGGTGGCTACGATTCCGCCCGATTTGTTGACCACGACACTGTCTTTACCATCACACAGGAGGACAACTCGCCGCGTGTCAACGTTCGCAGTATGAGCGTATACAACAGTGACAAGCCCAACGGCTGGAGCTCATCAACCAACGTTCTCTCTACTTATAATGATACCTTCATGGCCCTCGTCGACAGCACTACTCCCTATCTATGGCTGCCCGAGAGTATCTGCGATTCTTTCGCATCCGCCCTCAACCTCACCTACAACGACACTTTCAAGCTATACACATTAACCAACGCCCAGTACCAGGATTATTCCAATTCGAACGCGTACTCGTTTACTTTTAGCCTTGCCAGTATCGACAACAACGACAACTTCGGCCTTCCTCTCAGCGCTCCGGGAGTTGTCAACATCACCATTCCCATCAAAGCTTTCGTTGCATCACTTTCCTATCCTTTCGCCAAGGAAGCCATCAAGTATGGGCAACCCGCCGTGCCTTACTTTATGCTCCGTAAAGCTACCAACGGCACCAACACCATTATTGGTCGCTCTTTTCTGCAAGAAGCCTATATTCGCACGAAATACGATTCGGGTGTCTTTAGCCTGCATCAGGCCTCCTTTCCCGGCGACCCGGACAAGGACATCAAGCTCAACCTCATCAAGCAGCCGAGCAACAGTCCTTATCCTCCCCCTCCGCCAACAAAAGATCACCACGGTCTGACGACGGCTCAGATGATTGGAATTGCCGTCGGCGTTGTCGCTTTCTGCACTCTTCTCGTGGCTGGTCTCTGTTTCTGGGGCCGTCGCCGCAAGCAAAAGAAGCGCAGCGAAGCGGCTAGCAAGGAGTCGGAATCACAAGACACGTCATCAACTATTGCTCCTGACTCGCCCATGACTCCCATCTCTCGTATCCTGTCCAAAATTGTCCGCAGAAAGCGCTCAAGACGCGCCACCACAGCGACTGAAACAAGCAGGCCGATGGAAGTCCCTGCCTCAGAGATCTACGAGCTTCCCGCGCCGCTACCGCCGGCTGAGCTTGCGGCTCACAACGAAGACGATGATTCCATCCTGGGTGATACAGAAGCGGGAACAGACGATTCGCAAAACTTAAGTGCCTACGAGCTGGCTCGACGCAAACTTGCCCGACAACTGGCAGGTCCTGTTCCGGCCTATGCACCTCCAGCGAATGGCGTTATGCCTGGCGAGAAAGACATGCATATTGACACAAACGTCATTCAGACTACCACAATTCCCCATCCCCAACCTACTTACAACATGCACAATGTGTCTCCTGTGCGGTCGCATGAGGGTTTAGGGACCAACTCTCTACCAGGCACTCTACCATCGCCAGTTTCCCCTCGCACCGACTGGAACACTAACGATCTTCCTTCTCCGATCACTGCGTCGCTGCACCCTAACTCGTCGTCGTCACAGTCGGGTTCCACCGGCCGGCGCCGCGGAGGTTCCAATACGATGAACGGCACAGCAAGTGAATCTGCCGGTGCGAGCCGATCCAATTCCAACTCTTCGTCAAACTCGAATGGTCAGCAGCAGAACAGAGAGGGCAACGTCTCTTTCCCACTCTCCCAGGCGTCCTTCCAGAGAACACCTATTGAGCCCTCCAAGGTTGTTTGTCTCGGTCCTCTGCCAGAAAACGTCTCCTTATTCCGGCAAAACATGCTGCCTAATGCCACAGGCACAGGCAGACAGTCTTTGACTGGGCCTACAGGGCCAGCCAATAACTCGCACCACCGACCTTCCACGGGCAGTCTTGGCAGCAACTTCACGGACGAGGAAGACGCCATGGTGGAAGAGATGACGCGTCAGTCGATCATGTCTGTCTCCCGGTCGCAAGGCTCACTGAACGTCGGTCGCCCGCCAACGTTCACAAATCCTCTCATTCGCACCATTTTACCTCGGCGAACGGAAGAGGAGGAGAATGTGTCCCCTACAAGCGACAAGAGCGGCTCCGGATCCAGCAGCAGCAGTGGGCGCATTGGTGGCGACGATCTCATCCACGTACCTCAAATGGCAGAAAAGCGCTACAGCTGGGAAGAAGAGCGATGAGCTTTCAAAACACAAAAAAGTTGTACGAAACAAGAAAGATGATGTAATGTGGCAAAGAGAAAATGTTTTGTCATATCACAAGGGGCTGCGATAAGACGCCCCCAGCACGATCATTACATCTGCGAGCAAAAATGGGCTGGTTCTCTCTCTTTTTTTGGATTTATTGGAGTATCTATCTGGCATCTGGAGTTTGCGGTAGCGTTTTTTAGGCCCCTGACACGTTCTTGCACAACCACGTGTGCAAGAAATTGACGGTTGGGTTGTCACATCTCTTTTCCTTTTCTCGCAACGTCGTTCAGCGCTTGCATGAGACGTCTTTTTTCTTTTACCCCGCCTCTCTCTCATTCTCTTGCATCGATATCCCCCGCTTTACTAGCCATGTTTACAACGAAACGTGCTATCATGTACGTCTGTCTGTTTTTCCTTTTACACGACACGAGCCCCGTCTCTCATTGAGGCTTGCGTCTGGGTGCCGGTTCCTCCATTTCTTCTATATCTACACGCAGTAAGAGAAGGACATTTCTTTTTTTTATCGGTTTGTGCGTTGGCCAACGCAAAACTCCCCTATTCAGCTATCTAGGTAGACAGAGCGATGCTCTTGCGACAGAATAACAAATACAATGACTATAATTCATTTAGCCTTGCATGACTGCCATGTCTTTATGAGACGTGCCTTTGTAGTAGTAAAGCACTTCGAAACACATTTGTTGTCTAGTAGCTATATTGCATCTCAGCTACAAAATTCAATAGTCTATACTGCCATGCTCTGCGTATGTAGCCTCTGAATCTTGTATTCATCACATCTAGGATGTTCATGTCACCACCGTTGGCGCTACCAAATCTCCTGCCACCACGTCACCGCATCGAGCATCCTCTTGCGCTCCTCCCTCGCCGCCACGTCATCCTCGCCCGCCGCGGCCAGGAACGGCTCCCACACGGCATTCTTGCACGCGTCGGCCATGCGGGACGAGCCGCCGCAGACGGCAAAGATGGGCCGCTGCGGAATCAGCGCGGCCAGCGCGGCCGCCTCGCGCCGGACGAGGTCCTGCACGTAGACCTTTTCGCGCTGGTCGCGCGAAAAGGCAGGGAAAATGGTTAGCTGGTGGCAATCACGGGCTGCGTCATCCTCTTCACTGGCCTCTGCAGAGCTGCCGGCGGCGAGCGAGCAGGCGAAGGAGGCTTCTCGGCCCAAGGCCGCCCATTCATCTTGGAAAAAGTAATCGGCTTTGCGGTTCCGGTTGCCAAAGAAGAGCAGCATGGGCGCGACGAATGGCGCGTGCGTCAGGCGCTCGTGGATGAGGCTGCGGACGGGCGCGACGCCGGTGCCCGTAGCCATGGCGACGAGCGGCCGCTGAGCGTTGGCGGCGCCGTGGATGGGCGACTGCACGTCCTTTTTCGTGACGGTGAGGCGCGCGCCGACGGGCATGTCGGCCAGGTAGCGCGAGCAGAGGCCCTGTCGGGGCTTGCGCAGGACGGTCTGGTAGCGCACCAGGGCGATGAGCAGGTCGACTCTCGTGGGATGGTCATCGACGGGAGGCGCTGCCGCCCGGCCGCCGAGACGGAGCTGGTCGCCGCCGCTGGCAATGCTAAAGTCGCGCCCGCGGATCAGCGGGAAAATGTCAAAGAGGCGCGCGGCGGGTAGGCGCACCGAGGTAAACTCCTCGAGCACCTCGATGATGGTGCGCCGGGCGCGCGTGGCGTAATCAAAGTACTCGTCCATGTACTCGGGCATGTTGAACTCTAGCAGGCGCTCCTGGTGGTAGGTATCGGTGGAGAAGAAGGACATGCTCTTGAGGAACGAGCGGCGCGGGATGGCGGTGATGTCAATGTTGTTGAGGAGAAGGCTGCGCAGGGTTGTCTTGAGAGGTGCGTGGAGGTTGCGTGGGAGGGAGTCGCACTTGGACAGGTCGAGAGGCGCATCGGCAATGTCGTC
Source organism: Akanthomyces dipterigenus (assembly GCA_030783385.1). Taxonomy (NCBI): domain Eukaryota; kingdom Fungi; phylum Ascomycota; class Sordariomycetes; order Hypocreales; family Cordycipitaceae; genus Akanthomyces; species Akanthomyces dipterigenus. The sequence goes on along the minus strand of JARJRE010000127.1, from coordinate 90,497 downwards.
CCAGCCCATCAAGGCAATGAGTCGCTGGACGTCTTCGGGGAAGTTCTTGGGGTATATAGTGAGGCAGTCGCCGGGGTGGCAACGCAGCGTCTCGGTCGCGGCTTTGCCGTCGGGTTCTGCTGCGGCTTTGAGCCTCGGGGGCACGTCGAAAGAGACGAGACGGACATCTTGCCAGTGGGAATCCGGTGTCGTGCGCTGATTGGCGGCGACGGTGGCTGTCCAGCCGCCGAGCACAGGTAGGAGATCTATAGGAGGTACGTTGGTCAAGAATGATTGGGTCGATGAGCCGCCATTCTGTTGTGTCTCCGCGTCACGTAGAGCCGGTTCTAGTGACCAGCGCGGTGGAAGTATGGCGTCCTGGGGGATCGGTTTCAGTCCTTCAGGAAGAGGGTGTCTCTCTAACAAGTGTTTGGAGAGATTCTCTGACCATCGAGCAAACGATCCATCAATGCTGTGAGGTGTGGGTAAACGGAAATGACAATGAGAAGAGACGCCTACCCATCAGGAAATTGTTCGTCGGCCTCGAACGAATCGAAGAATGTTGAGGCACCGAGCTGGCCCAGACGTCGAATTAATTTGCGCGCAGCCCAGTTGAATCTGTTTTCCGTGTGAGCAACACGGCGTGAAGAGATCTCGGTTGGACTTTTCAGCGTGTGAGTCGTACTTGAGATATGTACTGTCGCCCAGCCCAAAGCAGGTATATTGAACCTGCGCCAGGCAGTCTGCGGGCAGTCTTCTTTGCAAAAATCTCTTCCAGAGCAGCGTGGAATTATGCGGCATGTCACCTTGGCCAGTGGTAGAAATGACAAATATCACGAGCTCATTCTGCAACAGTGCTGGCTGTCGACGATGTTAGCATTAGGGCGTGAGAAGGTGCAGGTCAGGAGGGGTGACGGCGAACCAGTGCGACGGCATTCATTTCCTCGACCGTGCTCTGGAAATGCAACCTTTGGCAGTTTCTACCTAGCTCCTCGGCAATCTCCTGCGCGTTGCCCGTCTCGGAGCCGTAAAGGACCAGGACAGTCCTCGGCTGTGCGGCAGTCATCTCGTCCACGGTGCGTTGCGCCGCCACCTGGCGCAGGAAGCCTGTAGATACTCTCGACGGCGCAAATGTACGATGTGACTTGTGGTGCGATGAGCGGCAATGATGACGGGAGATTTGACAAACAGTCGTCGTCTGCTGTCGATTCAAAGAGTTCCCAAGCCTGTGGAAACGGCGCGACGTTGATGGAAAACCGGGTCCGGATCCGATGGCGGACAGCCACCACGCTGCCCACCTCGGCGTCATGAGCCGACATCGACCGACCAGCAGAGAAATCAAGCAACATACACTTCTTGGATACATGCTTCGTTTCGTGGGTTGAAAGTTGTGGAACAGGTATTAGCATAGCCATGAGCTGATGTTAGGCCGATCTACTGGCAATGGTTGCTAGTTGCTAGTTGCCGGTTGCCGTTGATGAGAAAGGTAGTCAGTCACCTGGGCACAAAATGTTGGTAGCTACGCGATCTTATAGTTTGGTGGGCTGGTAGAATTGAAACAAGCAATACAAGCAAGCCAGGAAGCGCAAGGGCAGCAATGCAACTAACGAGTGCCTTCTCGTTGTCTCGCCCGTGTGTGCTACAGTGCACGCGTGTAAAAGCGCGTGCGTGGTTGAGCGCCAGTCGCACGGAGAAGGGCATTTTGAAGCAGGTTTTTTGACTTGGCGCTACTATTCGGATTCTCGAAAAGTATGACAGTGTCCTGAGAGTGTGAGCATACAAGATGGAAAGGACCTAAAAGCAGTCAGCACTCTGCAGTATCTCAAGGCCAAGCACGATTTGGTCGGCGACGTGCTGAAGATTGGTAGTTTAACAGTCGGTTTTCAATTCTTGAAATAGATCTTGATATTGCTGTCGGAAACCGTAGCAAGTCAACTGTGTGACAAGAGGGAGATTGCCTGTTCTGCAACCGCCGTCTCGGCGCTCATCGTTGCACGGCATTACATATTCAGGAGAGAAGTTACGATGCACATATCTTGAAGAAAAGACTGCCGCACCGACGCCAAGGGTATATGGCTATGCTCTGGAGCATGGTGGAAACGGCATCATCATAAGCCACATTCTCAGAGTGAAGCTTCCGCTGCTTTTTTTCTTCCTTCTTTCGTCTTTTCTGGCACATTTGTAGGACCTCCCAGGTTGGTGCTTTGCTCACGGGTCTTTGCCGGACGTGATCGCTGGCCAGTGCCGGGCACGCGGCCCTTTCGCTTCGCTTGCAGCAGATACTGGACAGATCATGTGAGGCTGGAGGAATGCGTGCGAGTGGAAGCGTATCCGGCGCAATTGTGTCTGGTAGACTTGGTGCCCCTCATCACGACCTGTCGTCCGACATTGCACAGCTTTATTGCAAGCAAGCGGATGACACGGGAGATTACACATTTTGGTGAACGGGGGTTTTCTATAGTACGGGTGTTACTGAGTATCGATTGAGAGTGGGCGCACACGAGTGGGCTGCTTCCAGCTGATTGAGGAAAGCGCCATGAGCGAGGATGAGGCTCTCGTTGCGCGACTCTCGAAAGGCGAGTCCAATGGGTCGCGCGCAGTATGGGGTGGGCAGTTGCGCCAGTATGTCCCTGCATTTCGCTACAGCTTCAAACTTGGTGACTGATATAGATTCCTAGGCCGGTGGCAACGGGATGTGTTGTGCGATGATGCGGCAGGACGGGAAGGAAGTCGCATCAAGGCGATACAAAGGCGACGCCAGCCTGCAAGAATTGCTCATTCGGTGTGGAAGCAAGTATATCGGTGGCAGCGGCTGAGGTGGTGGATGAAAGTACCTAGCAAGTGGTAGTAGCGGTGAGCCAGACAAAGTATCAAGTTGCTTGGTTCAATTTATAATTCAGGAGTGGACAACAGAAAGGCGCTGGCGGATATGGGACGGTTAGTGTGCACGTGACCGAATTGTGCTGCTCGAGGAGCAGCAGACTGCATCATAGAAAACAGTAGCAGGGGCGAAGAAGAATCTAGCATAGTTTGAAACCAGCAAGTAGCACACTCTCACTTCATTTAAAATCTTCTCGTCGTGTATAAGCATGACTGGGTGAAATGAAAAGCTGCTGCAAAGCTTGGTCAGTGCTCGTGCATCTCAAAAAGTCCAATGGCGCGCCCGTCTCGAGAGCGGCTACAAGGCAGGAGCCCGCTAATCGCCCACTAAAAGAGGCTCCGGCTCGGGTTGGAGGTGTGGCTGCTCCGCCAAAATTACAGGGAGCTTGAGCAGGCTGTGGCGCCCCCCTGGACGCCTGGCAAGCAACAGGAAGCTGATGCGCACACTTACAACACACTGTACCTTAGTACCTTCCTTGTTAGCGTGGTAGGCACTCGCTGTACCTGCAGTCTGTAGTGCACTGGGCCGCTCACGCACCTGCCCGCTCACAGTAACACTGCCAGCATTGGTACTCCCACTCACTGTACGCCGTGCCTGCACCACCCTGGGCAGCTGGGCTGGACCAGCGCGCCTGCACTCTGCGCCGTGGCAAAAATTATTTAGCATTGCCTTCTCCTCTCGACTTGGCCGTCTCCCCCCCCCTTTCCCTCTCCTCCATCACAAACAAAAAGTCAACTTTGTGTCTCCGCGCAACGCACCGTCGTCTGTCGATAATTTCAACCCGTCTCTAGGGCACCAAGCTACCCTGACCAACTCCCTCCCTCATTGCACCAGAGTTCAACTCCATCCTCCGGATACCTGAACCCCCGTCAACCTCGCAACCGTTCTCAGCGTCATTCATACACCAAACCACTCCACGCTCATCCATCTCCATCCAAACCCGCACATCTTGAAAAATGTCTGCTACCAACGTGGAGAAGGCTCCTGATGCCGCCGTCAATGACGTTGCCAACACTCTGAGCAACACCACTCTCAACGACAAGGCCGCCGCCAACGAGGCTGCCTCTGCCTCCGCCGCAGAGGGCCGCCGTCTGTACATTGGCAACCTGGCCTACCCGACAACTGAGGGAGAGTTGAAGGACTTTTTCAAGAACTATCTTGTGTATGTTGCTGCTTCCTTCCCTGCCGTGATGCCGATGCCCAAAACTCAAGGAACTTACCCATGCTCGTTTGCTCGCGCGAACCCTGGTGGCACTCAAATTCCGTCTGCGGCGCATCATCTCTATTCATTGCCATTGCAAATGCTGACTCTTGACCTCTTTCCAGCGAGTCTGTCTCCATCCCCAAGAACCCCCGCACCGAGCGTCCCGTCGGCTACGCTTTCGTCGACCTCTCGACCCCTACTGAGGCTGAGCGTGCCATTGAGGAGCTCTCCGGCAAGGAGATCCTCGAGCGCAAGGTCTCGGTCCAGCTCGCTCGCAAGCCCGAGCCCGCTGGCGAGAAGACCGAGGCTGCCAACGGCGATGCTGCTGGTACTGAGGGCGGTCGCCGCCGTCCTGCTGGCCGCGGCCGTGGCCGTGGTGCCCGTGGCGGCCGAGGTGGTCGTGGTGCCCGTACTGGCCGCGCTGCCGTAAGTTGTCCTGCTTTCGCCGCTTGCGAATCGTAAAGCATCTAACCATGAATCACAGGAAGGTGAGGAGAAGGAAGGCGAGACTGAAACTGCTGAGGCAACTGCTCCCGCCCCTGCCGCCGATGCGGAAGCTACCACCACTACTGAGGTTCAGCCACTTAAAGACATTACCAACAAGAAAGCAACTGACACGACAAATAAGGCTTCCAAGAAAGAAGCTCGCGCGCCCCGTGAGCGCCGTGAGCGTGGCCCCCCGGCCGATGGCGTTGCTTCCAAGACCAAGGTCATGGTTGCTAATCTGCCATATGACCTGACCGAAGAGAAGGTATGATACAGTAGTGTGTCGGAACGAAAAGGAGATGAAACTAATTACGGCGTGCGCTGCAGCTTATTGAGCTCTTCAAGGCTTACGAGCCCTCTTCTGCCAAGATTGCTCTGCGCCCCATCCCCCGCTTCATGATCAAGAAGCTGCAGGCTCGTGGTGAGGCTCGCAAGGGCCGTGGCTTTGGTTTCGTCACTCTGGCTACGGAGCCGCTGCAGCAGAAGGCTGTCAGCGAGATGAACGGCAAGGAGATTGAGGGCCGTGAGATTGCTGTCAAGGTCGCCATCGATAGCCCTGACAAGACTGATGAGGAAGCCAACGCCCCCGAGGGTGAGGCCACTGGCAAGGAGGCTCCTGCTACTGAGGCCTCTGCCGAAACTGCCACTGCCACTGCCACCGCCTAAAGTAGTAAGGCACAGGCGATACGACGCTAGCATCTTAGCCTTGCCGTATGAGCACCGTTACGATATGGCACGCAAGTTCGACGAAGAATTATTATCTGGCCACGCAATTATCTGGTTTTCGCACGGTCGTGATGTGAACGACTCGTGGGATGCTTCGAAATGGGGCGGTCATCACAATTATTTTGCTGGGCGATTTCATATCGATATGGGTGCTTCAAAGCATGGCATAGATGTGTTTTGTAGTTGATGCGAAGTTTTTGATGTGTTCCGCTCCTGGAAGTTCTTTGCTTTAATTTACTCGACCAGAAGACTAATGAAGCTAACTAATTGACTAATACGAATGGCCCAACATGGTCGCGTGCTTGCACTTGTATGTCGGGACACTGCATGTGCGTAAACCGTGAACCATGTTGCATGGTGTTGCTGTCTTGGTTATAGATGGGCGGCAAGTGGCGGTTGCCCCGCCTGTGATCTGTCGGCGTCCCATAATAATCTGGGGCCAAAGTGTAGACACCAACGTCGTTGTGCTCCCTCGATATTGCCAGCACTCCCGAGTTCAACCCAGGAGTGGCATCGCGCATTTGGCCCGGCGAAGCAATCCACTCCAACAGCCTATTGTGTCCAGGCATCATGGCGTCCAAGGCAATGTGGGAAGTCGATCCGGAGACGCGATCCAAGGTGAGGACACTTGTCGCATGCCAACCACCTGGCACCCCTTTCTCTGCAGCCACATGCGCCGAATTGGCTGACTCTTTTTTTGTGTATAGCTGGCGGCGATCCAAAAAGAATCCAAGAACAATGTCTGCTGCGACTGCAATGCCCCGTCCCCGCAGTGGGCGTCGCCCAAGTTTGGCGTCTTCATCTGCCTGTCCTGCGCGGGTGTCCACCGAGGCCTAGGCGTGCACATTTCATTTGTGCGGAGCATCTCCATGGACGCCTTCAAGGCCAGCGAGATTGAGCGCATGCGGCTAGGTGGCAACGAGAACTGGCGCCAATTCTTCGACGAGCACGACGACACGCAAATGCGCGGCATCTCCTGGGACGACGCGACGATTGCGGAGCGCTACAGCGGCGAGGTCGGCGAGGAGTACAAGGAGCGGTTGACGTGCAAGGTTGAAGGCAAGGACTACGTGCCTGGCGAGAAGAAGCCTGCTGCGGCCGTGGCCAAAGCGCCAGCCCCGGCTGCTTCGTCTCGCACGGGAACGCCACTGAGCGGCACAGCCCACGGGAACAGTCGCAGCCAGAGCCCGGCACAGTCTACTGGCGCCGGTGGCAACGGCAAGGTCAAGGTTGATGACAGGTACTTTGCCAGACTGGGCGCGGACAACGCCTCACGGCCCGAGGATGTGCCTCCGAGCCAAGGCGGCAAGTACGCTGGCTTCGGCAACATGCCAGCGTCGAACAAGAACAGCAGTAGCAATGCGCTGCCCAACTTTGACGATGTGCAGCAAGACCCTTTTGCTGCTATTTCAAAGGGCTTTGGCTGGTTCACGTCTACGGTGACCAAGACGGCCAAGACGGTCAATGACGGATACATCCAGCCTACTGCCACCAAGGTAAGACGACGCTGGACTCATGCAGCACAATTTCATTTGGGCGACAGTTGTTAATACGTCGTTTATGCAGTTTGCGGAAGGAGATTTTGCAAGGCAAGCGCAGCTTACGGCGGCACAAATCGCCAAGCAGGCGCAGTTGGCCGGTAAGAATGCTCAGGAGGGATTCAACCGCTTCGTTGAGGGCGGCAATGACCCGCAACATAGCGCAGCAAGGCGCGACGTCCCGCTAGACGAAAGCAAAAAAGATTTCTGGGATTCATTTTCAAGCCTCGCGGACGAGAAGCCGCCGCAGAAGAACAGCTCCATTGGCACGAGCGCCATGGGGATGGGCAAGAAGGGAAATACAGCGACACCGCCGCAGGCACAAAAGAAGAATGATGACTGGGATGACTGGTGATACGATACATTTCATGGGGAAAAAGTAAATCGAGTTTTGCCATGTGTTCTGTCCAGTGTGCTTTTTTATCTCCCGTTCATTTTACGGTTTCGCATGTGCTCGGATGGTTCCCTATTTTTTGAACCTTTTGCGTGGGAGTGTATGGCGTGTTCATTGGTTGGGAGGATAGTCGCATTGCGCAAATTGCTGTGGCCATTTCCTCTTAAAAATAGAGAAACATTGACTTATTATTCTAAACACATGGAGGGTGCATCTGTCGATTGGCTTTCACGACAGGAGATGGATTTCCGGTCGGGCGCCGATGGTGGGTGACCTCTCCGGAGTCACGTGACACATTTTTTTCCACCAGATGGGCGCAGCCGGCGCAAGCCGGCATGTGTCGGATTGATGTGGGTAGCGCAAGCAGCAGCCAGAGCCGGTGCAGCGAGCTAACCTGCTTCAATGCCGGGCCTTCTTCCTCGTTCAACCCACCTCGTATATACAACTCTCGTTCTGCATTTCGTCCCCGGGGCATTGAGACGTCACTCGACCAGCACAACATGTCTTCGCTACGAATCCTGGTCCCCATTAAGCGGGTGATTGACTATGCCGTACGTCCCTTCTCTTGACTGTTGTTTGTTCTCCAGTCCCTCGAAGAGAGAGCTGTTTCAGGAAAAGCTAACAACGGACTCGTCTCTTCTCTCGATGCAGGTCAAGCCCCGCGTCAACAAGGCCCAGACGGGCGTCGAAACGGCCGGCGTCAAGCACTCGATGAACCCCTTTGACGAGCTCTCGGTCGAGGAGTCTGTGCGGATCCGCGAGAAGAAGCGCAGCCCCGGCGGCGTCGAGGACATTTGCGTCATCTCGGCCGGGCCGGCCAAGGCGCAGGACGTGCTGCGCACCGCCATGGCCATGGGCGCGGACCGCGGCATCCACGTCGAGGTGCCCGAGGGCGAGGACCTCGCGCCGCTGACGGTGGCCAAGCTGCTGGCCAAGACGGTGGAGCAGCAGCGCAGCAACCTGGTGGTGCTCGGCAAGCAGAGCATCGACGACGACGCCGGCCAGACGGGCCAGATGCTCGCCGGCCTCCTCGGCTGGGCGCAGGCCACGCAGGCCAGCAGGGTCGAGTTTGGCGAGGGCGACGCCGTCACCGTCACCAAGGAGGTGGACGGCGGCGTCGAGACGGTCCGCGCCACCCTGCCCATGGTCATCACGACGGATCTGCGCCTCAACGAGCCCCGCTACGCGAGCCTGCCCAACATTATGAAGGCCAAGAAGAAGAAGCTGGAAAAGATGAAGCTCGGCGACTTCGGCATCGGCAACGATGTCCGTCTCAAGATTCTCAAGGTTACTGGTGAGTTTTTCTTTCGAGTTTCTGTGGTTTTCTATGCCCCCGGCAGACGACAAGCCGGCTTGCATCCCCCATTCACTCATCATGGTACTGACAATGGTTCTTCTTCTCAGAACCTCCCGCGAGACAAGGTGGTGGCAAGGTCGAAGACGTGGATGGCCTCATTGGCAAGCTCAAGGAGCTGGGTGCGCTATGAGCAGAGAGGGCAGTACAGAGGACGAAAGCGATTAAATACTTGTAGTACCATGACTAAAATGTAAAAGCCTAGATATACGAATGTTTTGGCTCCAACACAATATGAATGATGTAAAAAAGAACCAACCCACAACTCCAACGGTGAATGGACACCGAGCAAGGCAAGCCAAGGTGAATCGTCGACGCCATCATGTGCTCCACAGACCGACTCGCCGCTCCAAACCCCTCAGTAGACAGACAGACAAAACACACACGCATATACACATACACGGCACGACACGCAAAGGAAAAACGAAATAAACGTAGTGAATTCATGATATAGATACACGCCAAACATACGTACACGTTAAATCCAAATAAACGCACCAAACGCTTAAATGGACAAAACATACATACGCGTGATTGCGCAGGCTTCATTTATAATCAGCCTCTACGTTCCCAAATCAGATCCCAAACGCCATGGAACACGGCCTGCTGCTAGGCCAGTGTTGGGTATCATGAATAAAAAGATCCGCCATGTAAAATGTATGAGATATTGTAAAAAAACCAAGTGAAAGCAGGTCTAACTTTTTTTTTCCCGTTGTGGGTTTGAAAAAAGATGGAAAACCACGAGCAACCCCTGAAAATGAAACAAAGGAAAGGACGCTCCAAACATGGAACAACTCTTCAAAACGGACGACGTCTAGAAGCTAATGTACAGCTTGTCTCAAGAGCTGGTCATGACCAAGGCCAGCAGTGCCATCCGACAGTACAGGCCATATCTCATCTGAACGAGTGCGTTAGTATGCGGCTCAACCAAGTGCTGACCGTAAGACTTACCTGTCTAAAGTACGCCGCGCGCTGGTCAAAGTCCACCTCCTCGGCAACCTCCTCATTGCGGGGCAGAGGGTGCAGAACAACCGTGGAGCTCTTGGCACTCTTCAAAGTGGCGTTGTCCACGCGGTACGAATTCTTGACCTGCTGGTACTTCTCCTCGCTAGCGAAACGCTCGCGCTGCACACGAGTGCAGTAAAAAACGTCGCTGCGGGCCAGGATCTCAGGGGTCAGAGTCTCAGACTCGCAGAGCAGCTGGCCAGAGGCAGCAAGCTGCTCGCGGACCGGCGAAGGTAGCTCCAGGCCTTTAGGTGCAACAAGCTGCACCTGCACCTGGTAGTGTCGGAGCAGGTAAACTAGTGAGTGCACAGGTCTGCCATAAAGAAGATCACCCAGGAAGGTAATAGTCAGACCCTGGACGGTACCAAGTTCTTCGCGGATGGTGAACAGATCCAGGAAAGCCTGGGTAGGGTGCTCCTTGCTGCCGTTGCCACCGTTGACAACGGGCACAGGACAGAACTTCTCAGCAACGTTGACAGATGTCTCCTCAGGGTGGCGCAGAACAACTGCATCGCCGTAGCAAGCCAGAGTGCGCAGAGTATCCTGCAGCGACTCGCCCTTCTTGACGGAGGAATGGGCAGTGTCGATGTTGATGGTGCGGCCTCCAAGACGCTGCATAGCAGCGTCAAAGGAAGCAGACGTTCTAGTGGAGGGCTCGTAGAACAGATTGCACAAGACGCGGCCGGGAAGAACGTTGAGAACACCTTCACGCTGAACACCAAGTCTCATTTCCTGAGCCACAGTGAACAGGAGATGAAGGTCCGCTCGCGAGTACTGCTTCACAGAGAGAACATGCGCGTTTCTGAACGAGGATGGCTGCGACAAGAGCTTGTGCAGAGAAGTGCTGGTGGCAGGTTGAAGCTGCAGCGGCAGACCGAGATCCTCAATGGCTCCACGAGGGCCCTGGACAGGAAGGGCCTGGGGAGAAGTGATGCCACGAAGGCGACCCCCCATAGGACGGGGAGTGAGACCAGTTTGCTGGCGAGCCTTGGGGCTCTCCACTGAAATGGCGGCAGCAGTGGGCTTCATGGCAGGAGTCTGAGGAGCCACCATGTGTGAAGACATGTCCTTACCGGAAGGGGTAACGTTCAGTTCCTTGCCATCCAGGCGCAGAGTAGCGTTCTGGAAAGTGACACGGCGAATAGAGCCGTGTAGGCGACGGCCCTGCAGAGGAGACCAGAATGGGCCCTTGGCGACCTCAAAAGCACGGTCGACTTCGACCTCGACAGAAGTGCCAGTTTGCTCGTGCAACTCGAAAATCTCCTTGGGGTTGGTATACAGACGATCTTTGATGTCATCAATGGTCAGCTTACCCTCTGTCACAGCGCTGAGCAGCAGAGGAAGAGCCTCAGCAATGCCCATGGAAGGATCACCCTTGTGGCCCAGAGAGATGGCCAGCTGGTAAGGCAAGCTGCCAATAGAGAAGACATCAATGGTTTCCAGATTCTCCCAGAGAACAGCCTGATCATTAGCGGTGGGAAGGAAGTCGGCATTGGGGTAATCCTTCTGGGAGAGAAATAGCGAGTAGATGGAGACATCGCAAGTGACTTGGAGACCCTTGGCCTTGCTGAGAGCAATCAAGCGGATATCGTCCTTGGTGGACACGGACGTGACGTGAATGCGTCTGTTATGCAGACTGGCGAGCAGCAAGATCGAGGCGAGGTCGGTGAATTTTGCGTCTGTGACCATAGGCTTGTTCGTAGGCCAGGCGTCAAAGTGGGCGGTCACAGCAGCGACCTTGCTGATGTTACCAGATCCAGACAGGTGGTTGAAGGGGATGAAGAGCGAACCAACCTCTCCGGTTACAGCGCTGATCTGCTCAGCATTGTTACTGGTGGCAGAGATGGAGAAGTTGTAGTCGCAGTGTCCGCCAGCGACACTGTTTTGCTGAGCAACCTTGAGCGAAATGGCGTCTGTGATGGAGCCCTTGACGCCAAGAGGCATCAGGCGAATCATGCTGAAGCCAGCGGCAATGGAAGCCTCGGTCACGGTCTGTATATCAGCACTGCTGGGGGAGACAATGCCAGGAACAAAGGCGGCGATATTAATCAGGCCAGGGAAAACAACAGTCTGGTGGCTGGTCTGGAAATCGCGACCAGACACAGCCAGCTCGAAAGAGCGGGCAATAGCCTCAATGAGGATCTTGGCGTTCTTGACATTTGTGACCAGGGGAACCTGGTAGTCGACAGCCATGCGACGAGTCTGGTAACCCTTGCTGACATAGTTGGCAGGACGGCGGTATTTGTTGCTCGATGGCAGATTGATGTACAGATCAATCATGTTGTTGGCAAGATGCTGAGAGAGAGAGAACTCAGAGTTCCTGTCCTCGTCGCTTCCAAGAACCTCGAGATACTGCACCGGCACACCATGTTCCTGGAGGAAATCAGCGGTACCAGCCGTGGCAAAGAGCTTGTAGCCGAGACGCTGGAGCTTCTGCACAGAGGGGAGCATCTCCTTCTTGTCTTTGTAGGAGCCGACAGACAGAAGAATGTTTCTCTTAGGAATCTTGAAGCCGGTAGAAAGCAGGGCCTTCAAGTAGGCCTCATTCTTATCAACACCAAAGCAGGCAACTTCACCGGTAGAGGCCATCTCAACGCCAAGAACAGGATCAGCGCCAGAAAGTCGCGAGAAGCTGAACTGGGGGACCTTGACACCGACGCAGTTGGGAGCGAGGTTGGTAGGAGGATATTCCTGAAATGGCTGGCCGGTGATAGCCTTGGTAGCCATCTCAATCAGATCTACGCCCATGACCTTGGAGACGAAAGGGAACGATCGGGAGGCGCGCACATTGCACTCGATGACCTTGATGTCGTTGTCCTTGGCAATGAACTGAATGTTGAAAGGACCAGTAACGTTCAGTGCGGCACCAATCTTGCGGGTAGCATCCTCGATGCGGGCAATGGTGGTGGCCTCAAGATCTTGCGGAGGCAGGATGAGAGTAGCATCACCGGAGTGCACACCAGCGTTCTCAACGTGCTCAGAGATGAAGTGACCAACGACAATGCCGTCCTTGGCAACCGCATCCATTTCAATCTCCTTGGCATTCTCAATGTACTTTGTAATGACAACAGGGTGTTCGCGAGAAACCTCAGCAGCCTGGGCGAGATATGCCTCCAAGTCCTTCTCAGAGTAGACGGTGTTCATGGCAGCTCCGGAAAGCACGTAAGAAGGACGGACGAGAACAGGATAAGACACCTTGTCACAGAAAGCCTTGGCTTCTTTGAAGCTGGTGAGCTCCTTCCAGGTGGGCTGGTCGACGCCAATACGGTCCAGCATGCGAGAGAACTTGTATCTGTTCTCGGCATTGTCAATCATTTCGGGCGAGGTACCCAGAATTTTGACGCCAGCACGGAAGAGGGGCAGAGCGATATTGTTAGGGGTTTGGCCACCCATGGCACCCAGAACACCAGAAGCATTCTCAAGATCGTAGATGTCGAGAACAGTTTCTTGGTTGATATTCTCAAAGTAAAGCTTATCAGCCTCGTCGTAATCTGTCGATACGGTCTCGGGATTGTAATTGACCATGACAGTCTTGAAGCCACTGGCACGAAGGGTGCGAATGGCGCGGACGGAGCACCAATCGAACTCAACGGAGGAACCGATTCTGTAGACGCCGGAGCCAAGGACCATCACACCGTGATCGTCAAAGGTGATATCGTGCTCAGAAGCGTTGTATGTCAGGTACAAATAGTTTGTGAAAGCGGGGAACTCGGCAGCAACGGTATCGATCTGCTTCACAAAGGGGTGAATGCCAGCGTCGAGACGCAGTCTGCGAATAGCCATCTCGTTGGAGCTCACGAATTTGGCGACCTGGGAATCAGAGAAACCAAGTCTTTTGGCTTGGAGCAGCAGGGAAGGAGACTTGGCGACATCAGCAGCAGTAAACTGAGACATGTGCTTGCCAAAGTCGCTAAGGCCCTTGAGTTTGCGGAGGAACCACTTGTCAATGTTGGTAAGCTCCCAGATTTTGTCGACAGTGTAGCCCTGGTGCATGGCGTTGGCAATGGCAAACAGACGTTGGTCAGAGGGGGTTTGCAGCTCATCATCTATGGCCATCAGGGCTTTGGTCTCGTTAAATCCAAGGTTGTGGAAGTCGATAGAGCGGATAGCCTTCTGGATTGCTTCCTCAAAAGTGCGGCCAATGCTCATGACCTCACCAACACTCTTCATAGAAGAGCCAAGCTGGGTGGAGACGCGGGTAAACTTCTTCAAGTCCCAGCGAGGCATCTTGACGACTACGTAGTCAAGAGAAGGCTCGAAGCAGGCGCAAGTGACCTTGGTTACAGAGTTCTTGATCTCCTTGAGAGGAATACCGAGACCCAACTTGGCAGCAATAAAGGCAAGAGGGTAACCGGTGGCCTTTGAAGCCAGAGCAGAAGAACGCGACAGACGAGCATTGACTTCGATAATGCAGTACTCTCTGGAGAAGGGATTCAGAGCATATTGAATGTTGCACTCGCCAACAACGCCAAGGTGACGGATAACGTTGACGGCAGTGGTGCGGAGCATGTTGTAGTCCTCATCAGAGAGGGTCTGAGAAGGGGCAACGACAATGGAGTCACCAGTGTGAATGCCAAGAGGATCAAAGTTCTCCATGTTGCAGACGGTAATGCAGTTGTCCTGGGCGTCACGGACAACCTCGTACTCGATTTCCTTCCAGCCCTTCATACTGCGCTCGACCAGAACCTGGGGACTGGCAGCAAAAGCCTTGTTGCAGAGATCGAGGAGCTCCTGTTCATTGTTGGCGAATCCGCTGCCAAGACCACCGAGAGCATAGGCAGCGCGAACAATGACAGGGAATCCAATGTCCTTGACGGCGTTCATCGCCTCGTCAATATTATTGGCAGAGGCAGACTTGGCGCACTTTTCACCGATAGACTCCATGCTGCGAGCAAAAAGCTCGCGATCCTCGGTAGTGATGATCGTGTCAATAGGTGTACCGAGGACCTTGACGCCGAGCTCCTCGAACTCATCCTTGAGCTGGATACCAACCTGCAGAGCAGTCTGGCCACCGAACGTGCAGTAGATGGCGTCGGGGTGCTCATACTTGATGACCTTGCGCACAAACTCGGCGTTGACAGGCAGGAAGTAGACCTTGTCAGCAAGACCCTTGGAGGTCTGAATAGTGGCGATGTTGGGATTGATGAGGACTGTGTAGATGCCTTCTTCCTTCAGAGCCTTGATGGCCTGGCTACCAGAATAATCGAATTCACCTGCCTGGCCGATGCTCAGACCACCGGAGCCAAGCACAAGAACCTTCTTAACAGAGACACGGGGGTGAAGTCTCTCGTTCTCTTCGATAGCGCCTCCAGGAAAGCTGACGGGAGATTGCAGAAGAGAGGGGTTCTCGGCACAGCTAGCCATTGTGTTGATAAAGACGTCAAATAGGAATTCAGTGTCGCGAGGGCCAGGGGTGCTTTCGGGGTGAAACTGAACACTGAAGTAAGGCTTGCTGACATGCATGATACCCTCGTTGCTACCGTCGTTGGCGTTGACGAAGAGCTCTTTCCAGTTGATAGGGAGAGTCTCGGCGTCGACAGCGAAGCCGTGATTCTGAGAAGTAATGTGGCACTTGCCCGACACGAGACTGGTGCAGGGAATGTTGTGACCTCTGTTACCAAACTTCATCTTCTTGGTAGCGGCACCGGAAGCACGAGCCAGAAGCTGATGACCCAGACAAATTCCAAAGACAGGGGTTTTGTTCTTTTGCATGACGGCGGAGATGTTCTTGACGGTAGTCTCAAGTACAGCAGGGTCGCCGGGACCGTTGGAGATGAAGAGACCGTCGTATTCTTCGCCGGCGGCTTTGGTCAGGTCGTAATCCCAAGGGCAGACCATGACCTCGACACCGCGTTTTAGAAAGCAGCGCAGCTGATTGTATTTCATACCGACGTCGACACACAAGACACGAATGGTGCGGCCGGAAGGGTGCTTGCGAACGCAAGAGGCGGAGGGCTTATAGAGCTTAGGAGTCTTGACAGAAACTGCAAATTCCATCAGCAATCTGCAGAATATAGGTATGAGGAACAATGCAAAAGCTTACCCTGAGCAACCAGGTTGTCGGCGTTGGGGTTTGACCACTGGATCTTCTCGAAGGAGTCGAGGGTGATGTGTGAGCGCTCGTCGCTAGTAGTGCCATTAGCAGCGCCGGGGAGCTCGAGGCGCATCTTTCCGAGCATGCTACCCTTTTCGCGGATCTTTTTGGTCAAAGCACGAGTGTCAACACCGTACATGGCGGGAACACCCTGCTCCTTGAGCCAAGAGCCAAGGGAGGACTGAGCGAGGAAGTGGGAGTAGTCCTCGCCGCAGTACGAGGCAACGACCAGGCCAGCGACATGGATCTGGGAGGACTCGAAATGGGCGGGCAGGTCGCCGAGGAGCTCATCAACGGTCTCGCGCGAAGGCACACCATAGTTACCAACCAGAGGGAAGGTAATGACGAGTATCTGTCCGCGGTATGAAGGGTCGGTAACCGACTCAGGGTAGCCAACCATGCCAGTCTGGAAGACAAGCTCTCCAGCAATGGTTTTCTTGGCACCGAAGCTGTAGCCTTGGTAGGCAGAGCCATCCTCGATCTCGAGGCAGATCAGGCCGTCGTCCTCGCAACCGCGGAAGCGGGCGGTGGCGGGCGCAGTGATGTGGACAGACATTTTTATGGAATTGGTTGGTTGTGGGGAGGCGGATTGCCCTGAGGAGAGGGGGGGGGAGAATTCCGTATAGGAAGCAGCAATTGAGAAGCTGGGAAACTTGTCAACAAAGAACGGCGGGTTGGAGGGGTATTGGCGCCAACTGGTGGGCTGCAACAGGTAGGAAGCTATCGACAGCAGGCAGGACGACTCGTTTCCAGAGGTCCTTCGAGCAAGTCCGTTAGCTACCTCGCTGTCATCTGCCACGACAAGAGGAATGAAGAGTCGTGTAGAGGCAGTTTAATTTGGAGCAGGATAAAAAGAGAGAGGAAGGAACAAGAGGGAAAAAGGTCTCGACGAACTTTTTTTTCGTTCCCCCCACCACTAGTTGCCTCTGGTTGACTGGCACCTGGTTTTGGACTGGGAATGGCCCCAAACGCCCCTCCTTCGGTAGGCGTAGGCGTGTGCTGTACGCGCTGTGATTGGGCAATTCCTGAGTACCTAAAACTGTACGGATACCGGTCCACCGCACTGGCTCAACCAGAGTTCAACGCCCTGCAGAAACTACCGAAGTGTTGGTTCTGACCGATGTTTGATGGAGTTGAATCAATCGCGATGATTATGTAGGGATACGAATGCATGGGAAATCGAGTTGGGCTTGTACGCCCACATGCTGAAGCGTCATTTGAGGCTTGGAGTTGGTTGCGGTTCGTCGCAACAGCGCGGCGCCAAATAAAGCTGTGATTAACTCGTCATCAGGGTGTTGTGCCTCTGGGGCGGCAGATCTTGCAGTGGCTACCTAGTCGCGCACGTTTGTGCTAGTTAGCCTGCTTGTTTGCTGCAGCCTGCCGGGTCGACAAAGCTAATAAACCTGGCAGTATCCTGGCCGCGACACCGCCTAGAGGGCTGGTACAATGTTGGGGTACGAGCCTGTCGAAGACGTTCGCATGCAGATGCCGCAAGGAGAAACCCCGCCTGGTCGAGGTTTGGTGACGGTAGGCGACTTAGCTGATTGACGGAAATTAATCATCGTGGGGGAACGGGGAATCAAGTCACGAATAGAACAGTTCTGACCGGCCAAGTCTGATCATGACCGAGCTCGCCTTGGATGCCGTTCTGGGGTTCTGGGGATAATCAGCGGTATTTGTACTGGGCAGCTGGGTCATCTTGCAGCTGCCCCGGGGAATTACCCGGGAGTAGATGCAGTTGTGATGAACGGCGATAATCAGGCGTTGCCAACCGTGTGACCCGTCACTCTGCAATAAGCTTCGTTCGAGCTGCATTTGCTCGTCCGACTGCAAGCTCGGCCGGATGGTTCGGTGAGAAGCACTTGGTCTTGTGCTCTGACCAGCATCAGGTAGAAAGCCAAGTCTGCGGAACCAGATCACATCTGCAGCTCGGCAGTCATCTGACACCCCGACACAAGCCTCGCACCACCACCTACTTCGTGCTAGTGCTGTACATGCTCATGCACATGCATGCCAGCACCATCAACTCCAAGTATTACGAATTCAATTACACATGAAATCGCGGAACTGGTACCAATTGGAGCTTCATGCCAACCAGACACGGCGGCTTTGTTCTACCGACCGACTCACAGTGGAGCGAGCGACACAGATAAGGCGTAAAAGAGGGAATTGTGTACTCGCGCTAGCCAATCGAAGCCGGCACATTTTCCAACGAACTGCACCCAAAAAAAAAAGGCGCCGATACCGTCCGGCCGACCCAGCAGCTCACCAAGTTCAAGGGTCGTTTTTTATCTGCTCTGTGGTGATAAGTGCCCTGAATATTTGAGAGTGCGGCGGCTTACATACATTAGTTAGTACTAAGCTACCTACCCAACTAGATATCGGTACAGTGGGTTGGCATTGGAAGGCCTGCAGCAGCGTTTTGTCTTGCTTCGTTCGCATGGTGGCAGCCACAAACGTTGATTTCTGGCCATCAGAATCCCAGTGTTCCAGCCCTGAATTTTCTCTCTGCTTCCCCGCTACCTATCTGCCAAAATCATTCTTCAATTCCTGCCGACAGAGACTTGCTGCACTGCTACATCGTACACAATAAATACATCAGTTGGTAAATAATAAGCCTGCGAATAGCGCCGCACCGGGGAACATCCATACCAGGTACCCGCCAATCCGCCGTGCCCGCTTCACATTTCTACTGGTCAGTGGCAGGTCAGAAGTAAGCTCACCCACTCGCCGGTCTCGGGCTGCTCACGCTCACAGTCAGTCACCCACCACCGAAACTTCCTGCGCTGGTACCGTCGGCCATCAATCTCTCTCCTCCTTCAACTTCGCAAATAATTTATTCACCCGCCTCCACGATTCTCTTCGGGACGGCCTCATTAAAACATCCCTCGTCTATTTCAGGTCATTGCGACATCTGCAACTCTTTCTGCTGATTATTTACTCGCACCACGTCAACAGCGGCCGCTGCCCTCGGTACGTTCCCCTCCACCGACAACCATGGCATACACCGCTTTGCATGCAGCATCACGCCGTCAGCACGCAGTGCAAGCCAATAAATACTGACCCCCTCCTAGACTGCGCGGCCCCAGCAAGATCCCCCCGACCCCTTTGCGTCGCCCTCAGATTATGAACAAGACCCCTCCTTCGAAACAGATCTGGAACCCGGCTTTCAAGCAAATCTAAACGCTTTCGCCCAAAATGTTCGCCCGCCTGACAAGCCATGTTGCCAAGCCGGCCGCCCGAATGGCGATGCCGGCTCGCAACAAGTTCATGACGGTCCAAGTCCAATTTCTCTCTACTGGTAGCAAAGGCAGAAATATGCCCAAGCGTGGCACCACTTCCACCACCCCGGTCGACCACGTCCCTGCCACCTTCACCATCCGCGTATGTCTATCCTCCCTACCCCAAACTCCCCGCTGCGCGCCGCCTTGCTAACCTGACAACCACAGGAGGGCCCCATCTTCCGTGGCAAAGCCTTTGGCGCCAATGCTAACATCTCTGGCGAGGCGGTCTTCACCACATCCCTCGTTGGATACCCCGAGTCCATGACCGACCCCTCCTACCGCGGTCAGATTCTCGTCTTCACCCAGCCTTTGATTGGAAACTACGGAGTCCCATCGAACGAGCGTGACCAGTACAACCTTCTCAAGTACTTTGAGTCCCCCCACATCCAGTGCGCGGGTGTTGTCGTCTCCGATGTTGCCCTCAACTACAGTCACTGGACTGCCGTCGAGAGCCTGGGCCAGTGGTGCGCTCGCGAAGGTATTCCCGCCATCTCTGGAGTCGATACCCGAGAAATCGTCACCTTTCTCCGAGAGCAGGGCTCGTCCCTCGCTAGGATTTCCATTGGTGACGAGTACGATGCCGACGAGGACGAAGGCTTCGACGATCCTGGACAGATCAACCTGGTCAAGCACGTCAGCACCAAGGCTCCCTTTGTCGTCGAATCGCCCGGTGCTGACTTGCACGTTGCCCTCATTGATTGTGGTGTCAAGGAGAACATTATGCGCAGCCTGGTCAGCCGTGGCGCCTCGGTCACCGTCCTCCCTTACAATTATCCGATCCACAAGGTCGCTCAGCACTTCGATGGTGTCTTCATCTCCAACGGCCCCGGTGACCCGACTCACTGCCACGAAACTGTCTACAGTCTTGGCCGCTTGATGGAGACTTCTTCCATCCCCATCATGGGCATTTGTCTCGGCCACCAACTTCTCGCCCTCGCCGTTGGTGCCCAAACCATTAAGCTCAAGTACGGCAACCGCGCCCATAACATTCCCGCACTCGACTTGACCACTGGCCAGTGCCACATTACCAGCCAGAATCACGGTTACGCCATTGATGCCAGCACCCTGCCCAGCGAGTTCAAAGAGTACTTCGTCAACCTGAATGACGGAAGCAACGAGGGTAAGTAGAGCAGTATTCTTGACACTGCAGACGTAACGCTAACATGCCCTCTAGGTATGATCCACAAGACCCGTCCCATCTTCTCGACGCAGTTCCATCCCGAGGCCAAGGGTGGCCCCATGGACAGCTCATACCTCTTCGACAAGTACCTCGAGAGCGTGCGTCAGGCCAAGAGCGCCCAGGCAGTCTACAAGGACAATCGTCCCAGCCAGTTCCTCCTCGACGTCATGAGCCGCGAACGCGTTGGCGTTGCGCCTGAGTCTCTGGCTAGTGCCGCTTAAGCTCGACAAGAAATTAATCGAAGGAGTGTGAAGTGACAGGCTCGAAAGAGTAACAGAAGCACCAATGAAATGTTAAAGGATTTAGTTTGAAAATGTAGTACACCTTGGGTAAAATTGGGATTGGCCCCTCAGAGCCTTGTTGGCCAGAGATCGTAATATAAACCTTGGCAAGCCTGAGTTATCTGTCTCGGTGACTTTGCTCTCATAGAAGTCTATTGTCCTAGGTCACTACCATGATCCCAGGAATATTGCCATCGAGGCCTGAGTTATTACCATTCAATCAACTCTGATAGATGAAAGCAAAATTTTACCCCATATCCCGCCAGACTCTTTCCCCTTTTTCCCACTCTGTGCAACGCCTCAACCAATTCTGTAAAAACACGCGAACCAAGAATTTGAATACGGCCGAAAAGAGAAAAACGAGAATCCCCGTCCTCTGCGCTTTAATACCGGCGATCGCGGCTGCGGTCGTCATCCCATCTTCCTCCACCACCTCCACGAGAAGAAAGCCCAGGAAGGTAACGATCACTTTGGAGCCGATCACCACCGCCACGACGTCCACGACCTGCGGCTCCACCTCGACCGCCAAACTTGCCGCCGCTGCCACCACCACCACGGCCGCCGCGACCGCCGCGACGCTCGCGATGCGGAGGGCGGATGCCTTCAAAGACCTCCTTGCCGCGGTCGACGAAGCCGTCGCCATCCTCGAACGAGTAGCGGTTGATTTCGCGGCCGAGCACGCGCCGCGCGTCCATTGTGTAAAACGAACGTATGTTGTCGACGCGGCGCGCGGCGAGCGCCGGGGCCACGAGCTGATACGTGATAGAGGGCCGGGCGCGCGTGCGCTGGAGCTCGTAGTCGAGCTCACTGGGCAGCGGGAGGTTGGTTTGCGGCAGCCGAGAGTTGTCGTCGCGACGACCGTGGCCGCCGCGCGGCGACCTTGGAGCATCACGAGCACGAGCACGAGCACGATCACGACCACGCTCGCGCTCGCGCTCGCCTCTAGGACCGGTAGGAGGAGCAAGATCGGTGGCGGCGCCAGCCTGGCTGAACGGAACAGGGGGCGGTGGCGGTCCAGGACGCGATGCCGGACCGCCTGCCTGCTGCAGACGGGCTACGACGACGTCGTCTGGTCCCTTGTCATAGACCACTTCCCACCGCGCCGTCGAGCGTGCAGGTCGGCCACCGCCGGAGCTGCTGCCCTGTTCCATGGCGATCCAGTCGTTGACCTTTTCCGGGGGCACAAAGTCGACGTACAGAGCTTTGCGGTTGCTCTCGTTGGGCCAGACGCGGTCGTGCAGCAGCGAGCGAACCCGTGTGGCGGCCCGGACGGACGCGAGGACGACAAAGGCGTGCGTGCGAATCTGGTCCAGGTGGAACTGGACAATGACGTCCTCGCTGGCTGCCTGGTCTGGCTCGGCGCTGGCAAGTTCGCAGACGTGCGCCTGGATGTCGGCAGGGCGGAGCGGCCGCATGAGATTGCTAATGTACAGCGCCTTGGTCGCCGGGTGCAGCGCTGGCGCTACACTGTGGTCTATGTCCATGTCCATGTCGTTGTTCTCGTTGGTTGCGGGAGCAACTGTCTCGGAGACGTGAGTGGGAGGAGCAGGAGAAAGAGGAGCGGAAGACGTTGGAAGTGGTTGGGCGGCTGCTTCGTTTGGTGGGGGAGTAGCGGGTGGCGGCGTTTGCTCAACATCCATGGGGGCCGGTTCGTCGGCTGGCACAATCACCTCACTGGCTGGCGAGATTGCATGTTCTTCCTGTATCGCTTGTTCTGAGAGAGCTCGTGCTCGTTTGACTGCCGTTTCTTCTGCACTGGGTGATGGGGTAGCAGAGCGTTTGCGCTTCTGTGGTTCGCCGTTTGGCACGTCGATAGTTGGTAACGATTGCTGTTCGACAGCTACGGGTTGTCTTTCCGCAATCGCATCGATGGGTTCCCCAGTTGTTTCTATCGAAAGATCTATTTCTTTGGTTTCTAGTGGTTCTGTAGTCGTCTCCGGCACGCTCTCGGTCGCCGCTGCTGGCGCGTCCGTTTCGGGGGCGGCATCTTCAGCTGGCAGTGCTTGCTCAGCTTCGTCCGCGTTTGCCGGTGTATCACTTTCAGCAGTCGCCGCATCAGAGTCCGCTTCGTTGAGTCGCGCGACGAGCTCTGCTTTGAGGCCGTGCTGCGGGAGATCGCGTCGTTTCAGCTCCGCCTTGAGGTCGACGACTTTGAGCTTGGCCCAGTCAGCCATTGTGTGCAGGGCGGACTGAGTGGAAGGTGTTTTGGATGCAAGAGATAGGTGCAACTATAAGTGCAAGAATGGATGTTTCGTAGAGTTCAGCGATGCAATAGTCACTGTCGCAAGATGATCGTAGGCGGACGACGCAGAGGAGCTCTGTTCCCTCGTTCCAAGGTCTCGCGGCGCCGTTTGCACGGAGCAGATGAAGCTATGGAAATGGACTGTAGCACTCAAGCTTCAATAGGAGTTGTCGCAGCTCGGAGTAATGTCTGTTCAGCGATTTGTAACAAAAAGGAAAAAGAAGCGATCCCGTTCATTTATCGAGGGCCAAGATGATGAGTTTGCGCTGGCCGACGAGCTTTTATTAACTAATCGCGACGCGATTGGCAAAGCTTGGTACTGATGGGATGAGTTTTCTGGGGACCACGGGCCTGGACTGCTAATAAAAGCTAACCCCCCGATAAAAGTGGGCGATCGGATACTGGCACCTCTTGATGCTGAGAAGAGTCAAGGTGATAAATTCAGTGTGTGAATTATTAGTACAAGCCGTAAGCTACTACAGATAGCTCAAATCAAGTGTGTGCAAAACGCGACGTGGTACACAGAAATCACCAGTAACCAAATCCGTAGCTTGACGCAGCGATGCACATGGGAAAACCCACGACTCCGCAGCTCAAAGCTTCATCAGTGGAGCCATGAACACCTGCTTCTTCAGATCATGCGTAAGGGCACGTAGTAGCATTGCTTTGATGGTACATATGTTGCTCTCAGCTAACTAGTAAGAAGAAGCACACTAGATATTCCTGCCAATAATTTCGCATATGGCAATACCCCGACGTGGCACTCAATTTGCCACCGGCGGTATGGACAACAGGTCTCAAGCCTAAGAGGGGTGCATAGTCCCAACAGGCTATAATACAACGAACTATACAAAAGACTTAGACATCGAGACCGTCGACAACCACGCCCTTGCTCCAGTTCCACTGCATGATCCTGGAGACTTCCGCCGCACACCCATCGTCAACTAGAGCGCTGACAAGATACAAAGCCGCATCGATGCCAGCGCTGTTACCTCCAGCCGTAACAACACGGAGACCGCCGAGACGCATAGCAGCGCGGCGGGCAATCGACTCTCGACGGCCCGTGTCCTTGAAGGACATGCTACCCTTGCTGCGAAGATTGTCAGTATGAGCGTATATATTGTTGTGGCGTCGTATCTGCGAGGGGTGGGGCTCACCGAGCAGTCTGGGAGGGTCGGCGTCCAGCATCGGATTTGCGACGGATGTATGGGTTCTCGTCCTCATCGCCGAGATCGAAACGCAGGTTGTTGACGACGTAGCGGGCATCCTCGAGAACGTCGGTGCGTTCCTGGAGGTTTCGAGTTGCAGCATCGCTGCACTCGTTCTCGAACTTGGTCATGAAATCGGGGTGGCAGGTGGCAGAAAGACCAGAGAGGATGCCTTCGCGGGCAAGGAAGAGTGAGCCACCGGAAACGGACAGGACTGTTCGCTCTCTACCAGGGTCGCGCTTCTGGAGCTCGGCAAAGTCGTTGATGAGGCCGAGGGGTTGAGCATCGGCCTTGAGGATGGCCTCCGAATTGCCACCGAGGATGACGAGGACGTCAAAATCCTCGAGACGCTCATGAGCCTCCTTGAAGGTAATCTGAGAACCAATAATGGCACCCTGCTCAGAGAGAACCTTGGGCTCATCTCCGGCGATGGTGACCTCAAAGGCCTTGCTGGCTGTGACAAGCGTGCAGGGTTAGCGAGGGGCCACAACGCGCAATGAATACGCGACTGGGGATACTCACTCTCATCGTTGAAATCGTGGGCAGCGGTTGTGAACACCTTCAGGGGACCGGTGAGGTCGAGGATGTCAAACTTGGGGTGCAGGGCGATGAGCACGTCAATGGGCTCATCGGCCACTGCAGAATTCTTGTGCACACTCATCTTGACGGTATTGTTTAGTGTGGTTGTAGTGTGAAGGGAGGATAGTGTACTGTGCTATGGTCACGCGAGTCAATTGGGTGGAATAATGGTGAGAGATGATGGAAAGAGGATGGTTAGAAGGGAAGGAGTAGTGTGGTGAGGGGTGTAAAGTTGCAGAGTTGATGAAGAATTGGGTGACTTAGAGCAATAGATGATGATGAAGAAGGAGGAGAAGGCAAGTGAGGGGGTCAGGAGGAGGGGGATGATATAAGAGGTACACGCCATGAAAGCCAGAAAGTGACTTGGGGTGCCTAAGGGTTCAATAGCAAGTGCCCAGCACCCAGCCGCGCATGTTCAATCAATTACCCCGCGTTTGGACAGCCTGGCCGGGACTAGGAAGCTTAGGAGGGTGGCCCGGCCAATGCCAGCGATACACGCTGCGCTGCATTCGTCTGGCTGCGTACCTGAGGTGCTGGTGGGAGTACACCAAATGCCACCCCAACCCAGCCGGGTACCTAGTAACAAGCCAGGAGGGGCAGTAGCGCGAGGGCGATTCCCCAAGTGTTGCTACCTACCTTTCACCCAGGAGGTGTTGTTTGCCAATCCTGTCTGCTTTGCTGCTCAACCCTACCATCTTGGACTATTACTGGCAACAATATGCTGCCATTACCTGCCTACGTATTTAGCAACTTTTATCAGGCACTCGACAACAACTACAACACTACTTGTTCAGAGGTCTCTCGCCTGCGGGTCATGCGCCATAAATGCGGGGTTACAGGGGTGCTCCATTCTCCTGCGCGCAGTACCTACCTAGCCTGTACGGATACCCAGGTCGGTATTCGTTACAAGGCGCGCTGCCTGGCCACGCCTGTCCAGCGGGTACCTGTGACATCAGTTCCAGAGATCGCGCCGCTGTGACTAAATAACGCCAGTCGGATGTACAGCTCCAGTGGGACTGGACTCTAACGTGACCACCAAGATCGGACCACGCTTGCCTTGATCACCACATTGTCTGCTCGAAGCTCGTGTTACCAACCGTCACATCACGGAACATTTCCATACCCTACCATATTTTCCGTCCAGCTGCCAGGACTCGTGGTACTTCAAGCTCGGGCTCGTCTGAGCCCGCAGCAAGCAATCCAGGAAGAACAAAGTCTGCAGCCTGCCGCGATGGCCTCCTCAAGGTATGCCATCACCGTTTCACCGCCCCCGCTCCCCTTCTCCTCACTCGCTCTACTGCAGCGTCATCGCAGCTTGCTGATCGGGCCCACTCGGACAGTTCGGTCAAGGACTTGTGCAAGGTCATCACAGGCTACATAGCAGAGCCTGCATTGCCGCTGCCAGACGACGTCGAAGCTGCCATGGACGCCTACCTCGAGAAGCACGAAACCTACGACGACGCCGTTGCCGATCGACTCCAGGAAGAACTTGTCGGAATCTTTGAGAAATATGTCCGAGGCAATGCATCCGCTACTGGATCATGGATGGCCGTTTTGCGCCGCATCCAGACGGCCTTGCAAAGCCCGGAAAAGGTGCTTTACTGGTTCGATGCTTGCCAGCACATACTCGACAATACGCCGCTGGACAAGGCCGTGGTCAAGGAGACGATTTCTGCCATGATGAACACGGCCCTGTTAGCGGAGAAGCTGCAGGACTCTCTCGAGGGAGACTTGGTATCCAATCCCATCATTGACCGACTCCTCACTATTTGGATAGACAACTTCTATCCTGCCCATATCGAAGGAAACAAGTCCTTGGAGCACAATGAACAGCTCCTTAGAGACGCATTGGGTCAATTTGGCAGAAGGAAACCAAAAGTCTGTCCACCGCCTCTTCCAGTCAGACTTTTGCTAACGTTTGCGTAGGAGTTCTTTGCGTCGCTCAACAAGCTCTTTGTAAAGAAGGAACATCGTAAGCCACTCCTGCGATTCTTCTGCGCGTTTATCCAGGGACAGCCACCTCATTTGTACCAAATTCTCGAGACGCAACTATGGACTTCTCTACTGTTATGCTTACAGCTTGATACATCCACCACAGTGGTGTCTGCAGCGTTGACTGCTCTCATCATGCTGCTTCCACACATGCCGAGCGATCTTGTACCGCATTTGCCGACGCTATTTAATATATATGCTCGGTTGCTATTCTGGGAACAAGAACGCTCAGGCTCCGTTGAGATGGCCTCTCTGGATCCTGCCCACACAGCAAGCTGGCCCCCGTGCGTCTATGAGCCCGACTCTGAGGACTTGAACATTGGTCATCTCGGCCAGTACTTTTCTGTGCTATATGGTCTATATCCCATCAACTTTATGGACTATATCAGGAAACCACAACGTCATCTTCGTCACGCCGAGACATCAGACTCTAGCAGCATCGAAGTGCAACCTACAGAGATTAGGTATCACTCTGATCAGTTCTGCAGCATCCATGTGCTACACCCCAACTTTTATACATTGACCATTGACTCTGAAAAGACCGATTTTACAAGATGGATGAAATGTGAAGCCGCCGAAGTCGTCGCTGGGTGTATGGGACTACGCACGACTACTGAGGCTGACCCTTTCTCCGATGGTGCCCTGCCGCCTGTTCAGTCAGTTGATGCTATTACTGCGCCAGATGCCTGCGATGAGCCTCAACGTGTGACATCTGACCCGTCGCTTCTGAGTAGCAGCAAGGTGGACAATTGGCATAAAGCCCAATTCTCCTGCGCCGACTCCGTTTCAAGCGAACGAACCCCTTCAATGATGCTGCGCAGGGGCTCTCAATCCAGCCAACCCTCAAATAGAGAGGCGGGTGACTACAGAACCAGACACACGGATAGCCCTACTCAACTGATACAGTCACCGTCCCACACACAGCTGCAAGATATGATCAAATCGAACAAGACAATCAAATCAGGGCTTCATCAGTCCCTTGCCAACGACAGTGTTGCTTCACTGGCTCTGAGTCACCCTGATTCGAACGCCGACAGATCGCTGAAGGAGTCCATGCCGCCGCCTCCTCTGCCGCCCACATCTGGTGCCATCCCACTACCCAACATTGATGCCCATATTCAAGTGGTTCAGCTCCAACGTCGCGTATTGCTCTTGGAAAATGATCTGAGCTTTGAGCGTTATTTGAAACAACAGCACATGACGCATGTGGGAGACCTGCGACGCCGTCGTGTTGTGGAAGCTGCCACAGAAGCTGAGACACAAAATCTACTCATGACGAATCGGCAGCTCAAGAACCGATATGAGGAGGCCAAGAAGTCGGAGATGCAGGTGCGGAGGGAGTCGGAAAAGAGTCGCACCATGGCAAAGAAGTGGGAGACAGACTTTTACAACAAGTTGAAGAAAATGCGAGAAGAGTCCAAGAAGACGGCCGCAGAGTTGGATGAGCGAGAAAAGGAGCTTACAGCATCGAAAGAGGAAGTCAACAAGCTGCGAATGCTCTTATGTGATGCCGAGGTCAAGGAGCTCAACTGGAAGCAGAACGTGCAGTCAATCGGGATTCACGACGTCGAGATGGAGCGTCTTCGCGAGGAGGTCAACCGACTGACAGTATCAGAGCGAGATTTCCAGGCCAAGGACCTGGAGAGGCAGGAAGCTATGAACAGATCAGCAGAGACGGAAAATAAACTGGAGGAACTGCAGATGAAGCTGACAGCTCAGGAAGCTGAAGTTCAGCGAACCAAGGAACTCTTTCAAAGCCAGCTGGCTGCCTTGCAAGAACAGCTGTCAGTGAGGCAAGAGGAGCGCTCACGGCCAGGGGCCAACTCTGACCTCAGAATCGAATCATCGTTGGCTGGCAGCCGAGCCAAGCAGGCGGAAATGCAAAAACAGTTTGATCTATTGCAGCGCAAGTATACAAAACTACAATCGTCGCTGTTGGACATGAACTCGTCGGTACCGGCTCCTATCAATACACCTGCAGGAGGGGATCGCGACGGCAGCGACTATCTGTCAACATCGGCGAGCCCTGTCATGATGAGGGCCCCGGCACACGGACCATCCGGCACAGATGTCAATCCTTATCAAGTGACACCGCCTCTGGATCCCAAAATCGGGGCAGCCTTGACTGCGATACCGAGTCCCAAAGGCAAAAGTCGAGAAGAGGCGGCAGGGTCATCACGGAGTCCTGATCAGAGGCATTTCGGCAAGTCAAGGAAACTGCCTAAACACACCGCGCATAGCTAACACTCTCCCCAGCAGGTTTGCACAGTCGACTGCGACGAGATGGCGGAGATAACGGCAAGGACGAAGGTGGCAGCTCATCGAGCAAGCCCAAGAAGGAGAAGAGGTCTACATTGCGAGGAATTCGTGGATTTGTGTAGCCAGATGGCTAGTATGAAAATGTATGGATGGATGTGTAAAAAAGGCCAAAGCAGTAAATTACAGACGTGTTTTGTTTTTGAAATGGTGGATCATAAGCCTCGACGTGGCATATAAAGAAAGCTCCAGGCACAAATGGGCAGAAGGAGAAGGCAGGCTAAAGAGAACGGAGTAGTCACAATGTATGATATGATGGCATGCTGGTAAATGAAGACTTGATGAGCAATTCTCTGTACAATAGAATTTGGGTGTCTTGGAATCCGGCATGATGCCGAACAAAATCAAGTCCGGGACGGGAGGCATCTTTTGCTTTGAGACGCATTCCAGCGAGTGGTTGTCGCGCAGCAGCAGCCCGCCACCACCGCTCGACAAAATGGGAGCGAGCTTACAAGCCATGGGACACTGATGTGAATAAATACCTGTACTGGATTAAAAACTGCCAGCACAAGATGACAGAGTACAAAATTTATTACTGGTGGAGGACATGTCGATTCGGGGGCCCAGCGACGCGTCAGCGAACAGCAATGGCACAATGGGACGTCTTTGTTAGTGGTCTATGTGGTGAAGGGAAGCGTTGCGGCGGAGCAAAGCCAAGGGTGGAGATGCGGCGGATAACATGTGTGGGCAAGAATAGTCTCGACTTTTGTTGTGTGTGCGTGTGCGTGTGTACCTCTCCCGAATGATTGCCGACGGCCGGATTTGTCCAGGGCGCAGGGGAAAACGGCAATGGTGAAAATCTACTATCTGTTCAGACTCTTCTGACCAGTGGCCGTTTCACAGCGCCGTCTTGACAAATGGTCAAGGCCAGGTTGATTGATGGGATCGTACGAGCAGAGCAGGTGGACTCGAGTACATTGGGCGCGTCTCAATACAGTGTCACATAATGGGGACGAGCGTGTGTAGCAAAGAGCACTTCTTTTGCGGAGTGTTGTTTGTCCCTCCATCAGCTTGCCCATTGGACGTGTGTTTAAAGGTGTGTCGAGGCCATGTTGCAGGGTATGTGGTCATCGGTAGAGCAAACCTCGTACATGTCAAAAGTAAAACTATCCTGTCACGAGAGAATCCTACAGGAACCCAACAGGGCCGGCTTACGAACTATATTATGATGGGTCGGCAGTGGCATATGATTTGCTGTGCTGTGATATCACAACTAGTCAACTACAGGCCGGCTTGACCGAGCCAGGCAGGACAGGAAGAGGCTACCGGTACGGAGACTGGTTGGCGCCATGACGTGATGGGGTTCGTATTCCTCCAACAGCCTGGGCATTGTTGCAGCTGGTATGCAGAACCGGTCGATGGAGACACGCAACCAGATGAGGTCCCTTTTTTTGTCGCTCTTATTTCTATCAATCTTCCTTGTTGTTAGGGGCTCGTACAGCATGTTATGCAAGCACCTGCGACAAGATGAAAATTTCTTCTTCTTGTTGGCATGAGGAGCGCGGGTTTCAAAAGTGTCGTAGCGCTAACCGCTAGGCAGAACCGAAAAGCAACAAGAGGAAAAATCAGAGTCCAAAAAAAGAAACAACGCCTGGCAGTCAAGCGCTGTGGATGCGCTGCAAGGAACCAGACAGCTTTCAGGGGAAACCAGGGCTGGCTGAAGGTGGTGGCGGGGTGGCGGGATACGGGCGGTTCGAGTGCTGAGCGCAGGATGTTGTTACTGGTACTGTAACTTGTTAGGGGATGGATGCCCTGTAGCCCGTGGCCGCTGCGGATGGTGGAAGCAGCGCGGGCGTGGAGTGGAACGTGCAAAGAAAACATGGTCCAGCAGCCTGTGCCAGTGCCAAGTGGGTTGGCATTTGTGGGCTCTGCGCAGACAATCAGCTGGTAGAGATACTTGGCTCTAGCGTACCTCTGCATCTCACCGCGGCCTGGCGGTGGGGCCACGACACCCTCTAAATACCTCTGTGATCACTGATGCAGCAGCAGCACTGATGCCCTTGTAGGCTCCGCGGCTCCCAGTGCTCCCCACCTCCCACAGGCTCCTTTTGCTGGCTTCACAGCGGCTCGTCGGCCTTGACATGGCCCAGCCGCTGTCAAACTCTGGCCGCTGCAGGGGCTGTCACAATTGTACATCATGTTTTGGTACCTCTACTTGCACACCTCACCTCGTTCCACTTGCCGCCGTCGCCCCCGAGAGAAACAAGGAAGCTCAGCCTCTCGATTCGGATGCTTCTCCCAGATTCCTTGTCCTAGCCGGCCTGCCCCCGGTTCTTTTATGCACCCGCTCTCCTCTTGTTGTTTTTCTCTCTTCCTTCTCTCTTCATCTCTTCTCTGTATTGTGTATACTCATCCTCTCCTCTTGTTTTCAACACAGCAGTTTATTTTCTGCACACAATCGTTGCCATAACCTCATCTTAATTCACACCCTCGACGTCTTACACGCTACCACAGTCGCTATCACCACCACACACACAGTACCCTCTAATACAAGATGCCTTCCTCGAGCATCCTCGCCCTGGCCACCGCCATCACCGGCGCCAGCGCTGCCTTCCAGGGCTTCAACTACGAGAGCAAGGGCAAGAACCAGCAGAGCTTCGAGGCCGAGTTCAAGAACGCTCAGGGCCTCGAAGGCACCAACGGCGGCTTCACCTCTGCCCGTCTCTATACCATGATCCAGGACGGCACCGCCAACGACCCCATCTCTGCCATTCCTGCGGCCATCAGCACCAAGACAAGCCTCCTCTTCGGTCTCTGGGCCTCGGCCGGCCAGGCTCAGTTCGACAATGAAATCTCCGCCCTGAAGAAGACCGCCTCGCAGTACTGTGACAAGCTCGATGGTCTCGTTGCCGGCATCTCTGTCGGCTCTGAGGATCTCTACCGCGACTCCCCTATTGGTCAGGCCGCTGGCGAGAACCCTGGTGCCGGCCCCAAGGTGCTCCTCGACTATGTTCAGCAGACGCGCGATGCTGTCAAGGGCACCTGCCTCGAGAAGGCTCCCATCGGCCACGTCGATACCTGGACTGCCTTTGCCAACTCGACCAACAAGGTCCTGAGCGACGGGCTCGACTGGGTCGGCATGGACGCTTATCCCTACTACGAGAACCAGAAGCCCAACAGCATCGAAAGCGCCAAGGAGCTCTTCCAGGCCGCCATTGACAACACCAACACTGGCACCGGCGGCAAGCCCCTCTGGATCACCGAGACTGGCTGGCCCGTCAGCGGCAAGTCGGAGAACAAGGCCGAGGCCAGCGTTGAGAATGCCAAGACCTTCTGGCGCGAGGTTGGCTGCCCCCGCTTCGGCAAGGTCAACGTTTTCTGGTTCATCATGCAGGACGGCGGCCCCAGCCAGTCTGACAAGCCCAGCTTCGGTGTTGTCGGCGGCAACACCCTGAGCACCAAGCCTCTCTTTGATCTTTCCTGCGACGGCTTCACCAACGGCGGCTCTGGCTCTTCCAGCTCTTCCTCGAGCGCCTCTGCCTCTAGCTCCAGCCAGGCGTCGACCTCTTCCGCCTCGGGCATTGCTACCGGCAGCGCCACTGGCAGCGCCACTGGCAGCCAGACTCAGACCTCTGCCACCGGCAGCTCTGGAACCGGCGCCCCTGCCACCTCGGGTGCTCCCTCCACCCCGAGCACCTCTGCCGCTCCCAGCTCCAGCTCCGGCCCTGCTGCAACCGGCCCGGTTGGCACTGGCTCGCAGCCTTCCAACAGCCAGCCCGCTGGCACCGGCGTCGTTCCCTCGCGCACTCCTACTTCGCCCTCTGGCTCCAACACTCCCACCCCTATTGGTAGCAACTCCGCCGCCGGCCTCAACTCTGTCGCTGCCGCCGTTGCTGCCCTCCTGGCTGCCGTTGCTGCCTTTTAAATCAAATAGGGTGATGGATTTATCGGTTTCGCCGTCTTGATTGCGCGGCTGGACACATCTTCTGTGTACATTGTAGCCTCACAGTTTTACACTGCCTGGGGCGGTTTTACTTTTCTCTGCGCGCATACGTTTTTATGATTTTGGATTAATTAGACTTCGAAACGGATACGGGCTCATAAAACGGAATGTTTAAATAATGCATTGTTTGGATACATGGAATACAACACCCATTTAACATGCCTCTAGCATAATGCATAAAACAGCAATGTGAAAATGACTACTGATTTTCAAGCTATACGCGCTGATTGATTAGTTGTCCACTCCAGTAGACGTGTATACCGTGTTCCTTTTTTAAGCTGGACTAATTTGCATTTGTGTTATGGCCGAGCCGAGTCATGATCCGAGGATGGCCCAAATCTGGAACTCAGCTGCGTGCGCCCTGCCCAGCTTTTTCGAGCTACCAGACCCCTTGTCGCGCGTCACATCAATCACGCAGGCATTTGAATTTGAGCGTCAGCATCAAAACCTTCTCTGATCTACCTTCCAAACAGCTAGCCCGACAAATATTAACTCAAATACAACTCGTTCAATTTCAACATGGCCTTTCGCCCTCGAGTGCGAGCCTGGGCACTTTGCTTGGCCGTGCTGGCCGTCTGTGCATATGCAGCTCCACAGAGCGTGACGGCCGCCGAGACCGCAGAGAGCTTGAGCTTGGAGCAGCTGGACGAGGAACTGCAGGTACGAATCGGATGATGAGAGCAGTAACGGAGAAGCAGAGTCGAGGCGGCCGATTGGAAGACGGAGCTTCACGTCGCAGTCAATGTGGTGTGGGTGCAGCGTACGAGGGGTCGCGTGCGCGAGAGCCAGGGCAAGAACAGGCGTACGAGAGAAGGCAAAGCAGTGGGAAAACGACACCACGCCTCCAAGCATTCGACTAACGCGACCTTTTACAGACCTGCTCCATTGTGCAGCACCTCAGCGCCGTCAAGCAGGCGCACCACGACGCCCAGCCCTCGTCGCTGACGACGCGCCTCTTTGCCGTCCTCTTCCCCGGCTCGCCCGCCGTCAACGCCCTCCTCGCGACGCTCTACATCTCGGGTCCGCCCAACTTCTTGCTGGCCCTCTGTCCGACCAACATTGATCCGGGCTCGCTGTCCGTCATGGTGGCCTTTGCCGTCGGCGGCCTGCTCGGCGACACGCTCTTCCACCTGCTGCCCGAGATCTTTGTCGGCGAGGACGACCCCGAGCGCGCCAAGTTTGTGCTCGTCGAGCCGAACCGGAACCTGGTGCTCGGCCTGGCCATCATGGTTGGCTTCATGGTGTTTGTGGCCATGGACAAGGGCCTGCGCATCGCCACGGCAGGCGGCGCGCGGGGGCACGGGCACAGCCACTCGCATGTGCTGGAGCTGGATGAGGCTGCGGCGACGGCGACGGGCGCGGATGCGGCTTCTGCGGGCAGCGCAAGTGTCAAGTCGCGCAAGGGCAAAAATGCCGGCAAGGAGGTGGCCATTGTCGAGGAGAAGAAGGAGATTAACCCGAGCGTCAAGCTCGGCGGCTACCTGAACCTCATGTAAGTTGCATCAATGTTTCTTCGCTCCCGGCATACATTGTCAACACGTAATGCTAATGGTGGACGTAGCGCCGACTTTACCCACAACATCACCGACGGCCTGGCCATGTCCGCCAGCTTCTATGCCTCGCCAACCATTGGCGCCACCACCACCGTCGCCGTCTTCTTCCACGAGATCCCCCACGAGGTCGGCGATTTCGCTCTGCTCGTTCAGTCTGGCTTCTCCAAGCGCGCCGCCATGGGCTCGCAGTTCATCACCGCCATCGGCGCCTTTCTCGGCACCCTCATCGGCATTGCGGTGCAGGAGTTTGGCGGCCCCGGGGTGGAGGAAGTCATGGGCATGCCCCGGAACGCGGGCCTCTGGGGAACTAGCCTGGTGAGTTTTCTCTCTCCCCATGCTGTTGATAATGCGTGATGGTATGCATCATGTGATTTTCGAGATGGCAACTAACGAATCTACATAGACTTGGGGCGATATGCTGCTGCCGTTTACTGCTGGCACTTTTCTCTACGTCGGCGCCGTGGCAGTCATTCCCGAACTGCTCGAGACGGGGCCCAACAAGATGCAGGAGCTGCGCAAGACGCTCACGCAATTCGCGGCTGTGGCCTTGGGCGCTGGCATCATGCTCTACATTTCGTGGCATGAGTAAGCTACTGCAGATTCATTGCAGACTACCGATGGAATGGGCAACACAGGCTTCAAAGGCAGCCATAGCGTTTTTTCTTTTTCTTTGAAAAAATTTCTTTTTTCTATGTACCAAAAATTGATACTATATGCCGCGGTTGCAAATTTACAATCCAAGCCGCGCATACGCAACATCACGGGCATTGTGAAACAAGAAATCATCACCTCCATCTCCAAGGCCCTTGCAGTTCGGGCCAGCAAGGGAGATTCGCCTTCAAAAGTCGCATATATCCATTGGGCCATCAATCAGGAGTATAAACTCACGCAGCGTAAAAAAGCCTTTCAGATTATCAGCTGCAAACATCCAACATCAGTCCCATTTCCGCTCCGACCCCCCAGATCACGTAGTGTTGGCATGCTAGACGACCGCCGACCGATGGACTCAAACATTGCTCTTGTGCTTCCATCCATAGCGGTTGTTTGGCTTACCCATGATGCCAAAGAGGTGGTAGTCGAGATAGTTGAATGCCAGCATCAGACAGTCCGACTGCAGGCCTTGCCGCGCAGGCCGACACGCCGACTGCCAAAACTCAATCGACCAGGTTAGCCTGTTGAGCTTGTCGATGTAGAGCCGCAGTGCTTCCCTCTCGGTGAGGCTGTGCTCCCGTATGCCGACCCGGACGAGGTTCAGGTACGCGGAGCCGTCATTCTGCTGCTCGACCGCCTGGAGGTCCTTGTACAGGCCGATGATGTCGTTGATGAGAATCAGCAGCACCGACACCTGCATCATCTCCACATTGCTGAGGACGCACTGCTCTGCCTGCGTGGGCGTCATGGTAAGCGCCATGGGCAGCAGGCCGCCGACGGTGATGGCTCTGGTCCGGAGCACCTCGTGCGACGAGGCCTCGGTGCAAAACCTTGTGCCCTCGTCGTACTGAAAGTCGAGAAACTGGACGAGCAGCTCGCTGCACAGCCCGGCATGCTGCGGCGAGAGAAGCTGCCTCTTCAGGGGCATCAGGTCTTCTGAAAGAATTCTCTGTGCTAGGAGGGCGGCGGCGATGAGGTCCGCCGGGCACTCGTGCTCAAACTGGGCCATGTCGTGTGTTGTGTCACCGGTGATGATGGCTTTGAGATTATACAGGTAGAGCTTCCCCGCAGTGTCGTGTGACCCGTAGAGCGGCATCGTCTCCGTGACGTGATCCATCAAAAAGATCCATGAAAGATGGCGATGCAGCAGGACCCTGCGCTCGTAGCTTAGAGGAGATTTGTACGAGCAAAAGTGCGACAGATGAATGGTGAGCTGCTGCAGCTTGCGCGGGAAAAGTTCAAAGAATTTTCATTGTCGTACGTCTCTGGCGAGCTGTTGTTCCAACTTGTAGTCGTACTGGAGACTTATCGTCTCTGGGAAGTATAGGGCAAACGTCTCGGAATCGGCGCGTGAGTAACTCTCCACAGCTGCCCAGTTCGACACGACTACTAGAGTCGATTGAATTTGTTCGTGCTCAAATAGCACCGAGCTATCGACATAGTGAGGGTGTTTTGTCTTTGGTTGCAGCATCCTCGTAGTTGTCCAACAGAAAGAGAAGAGAGGAGCGAGATGGGGTGAGCTTGGGAGCGTTGTCGATACTGGAAGAAGACAGGTTATTGAGTTTCTTGTAGATGCGTTCAATTCATCATTTATAGAGATTTCAGGCGTGTAAAGCGTGGGTAATTGGAAAATCCTGTTTTGAACAGACTCAAGCAAAGGCTGCAACGGTGGGAGCCCCAGCGCCTCATGCATGTCAGCCCCTCTTCAGCTCGCCTCGCACACGCACAGGACTTCTCAGCTTGTATTCTGCTGTGTAATGTCAACTCATTCTATTCCAAGAGTGCAACCATGTCTTGCTTGTCCATTACACATCTCGCTGAAGTTGAGCAAATGCATGGGCCGCCATTCTCGCGGCAGTGACGGCACCACCAACAACGAGTACAGTAAGTGACTGCCAGAGTCACGTTGAATTGTGTTGATATGATTGTGAAGTCAATGTGCCAGAAATCTGGGCGGCTACCGGTTGACTTGTTCGCCGAGCTGCCTCCGAGGTTACTGGCACTCAAATCGGGCCTACAAGAGGGCCCTGGCAGCATTGTGGCTGGCTGCGCTTCAACTTGCAAGATATATACAAGTTCGTATAACAGACGCCAATGCGGACCACATTGTCATCCAATACCGGGAGGACTGTACCGGTGGTGATATCGCACACAGGTGCTTCCAACTATTGGCCTCTGTCCGAGTGGGGGGTCCATCCTTGATGAGCTTCGTTTACTAGGAGCATACAGCAGGGCTCGGAAAATTGATCTCGCTGGTAGGCGTCGCGGCTTTGGCTTGTGATTGATTTAATGACAGCTCAGTCTGCGAGTCATTATCATGCAACCAGCAGTATTGGCTAGCATGAGGCCGCGTCTGCCACACAGCTACAGGGCCACGGGCTAGCATCGGCGTCCAGCAAGTGTGGCAGTACTCAGGCGGGCCGGGTACCTTTGGGTACTTATTCTCTTCACCTACAAGGTCGAAGTACCGCCTATGGGTACCTTAGTAGTAGGTACTACCTCCTTACTAGGTAGGTACTACGTAAGTAGCCACGGCGCCCTCTGGCTCCGTCTCTGGCACATGCCTGCGATGCCCCTCCGCTTTCACTACCAGTAATTACCTGCCAAACAAGACACTGCTTTTGCCAAGCTTCCCTGCTCATCTGTGATCCATCTCTCCCATCGCATATTGCCTCCACCGTCGTCAGAACTTCTGACCCCATCTTCGCTCCAACTAATTGTTTCTCGCCCCTTGCCGCCAAGTCATGCACATCCTGCCTTCGTAGCCCAAGGCTCATCCGAACTTCGAGTGGCCGCCTACCATCTCTCCGACGCAGGAGCATGCGCTAGGCCTCTCACGCCATGGCGGACGTCCTCGCCAACGACTCTCCTGAGCATCGCCAACCTCCAGTAACGCCTGATGCGCGGCATCATCAAAACCACGATGCCGCTGGCGAGTCGAGTAGTGCAGGTAGCCGCCACGGCGCCGCCAGCGGTAGCAGCCACTCCGGTACGACAGACCTCACCCAGGAGCGTCTGATGCTTCACCAGTCGAGGATTGCTGCAGAGCAGACCGACGGGCCGACGCGGCATGACACAATAAGGAGGAAACGCAGAGAAAGGCCAAATGGCTCGTTTCTGCTCGACGGCGGAAGCGTTAAGCGCATCCACAGCTCTCGTCTCCCGAAGTCCACCACCGCAGCAGCCTATACCCGTCCCACGACCGATTCGCTCTCCAATACCCCCGAATCCGCACGATCGATTGCTCTGCGAGACAAGGCCATGCGGGTAGTGTCCGATACCTATGGCGAGAAGGTCCTCGCACCCTCCCCCGAGGCGGCTAACAATCTGAGCACTGGCTCGCTAAACCACTCGTCGTCCCCTGCGTCATCTCAGAGAAGTCATGTCCCGGCTTCTGTGGATGCCGACTCTACACAGATTGTAAACATGGCTTTGAACCTGAGCGAATCCCGCCGCCTTGTTTCTCGTCGGAATGTGTCCCGCGGCGCTCCTCCAAAACTCTTGCCATTACCCGATTCAGCGACCACCAACGACCTACGCCAACAGCTCAAACAGCAACGCCGATCGTCTCGAAATATTTCGCCTCGTCCGGGACAGAGCATGATCCCGAGACAAAGCACGGGCTTGTCAGTATCCACCCCGCTGCACTCCAATTTCCATACTGGACAGGACGACATGCATCGCTATCATTTCTCTGCCTCAACCTTGGCTCGGGCGCAAAAAGCAAAAGATCAGCTGGAGCTTATGTCCCAGTACAGACGACTGCTCGATGTTTTGCCGCCTTTGAAACCGGCGCACCTACGAACCGTTGCCACAAGCCCGCCGGCCTCTCCAGCAGGCGGTACAAAAGTCTTTACATGGAGTTCGACGCCAAACCCTGTGCAGCTGGGCCGCAAGTACAACCCGTTACAGTACATTAGAAACAGAAAAGTGAGAGCTCGTGAGAGAAAGGTTATCGACGGCGAGCGACAAGGATTTGGAGAGGTCGACAGTGTCAAGTCTTGGGTCGAGAAATGCGAACAAAATGTTGCTCTACAACAATCAGAGGATGATGCCGAGTGCATGGTCCCGTTTTCTGGCGCCGAGGAATCAGGAGCACAATTTGTGCCGGATCCTGCGGCGAAGGCAGCTCGAACGCGTCGACCCCGCGTCGACTGGTTCGTTGAACCGTGTGACATGATTGCCGATGCCTATTGGATCGAACAGGATCAGAATAAGGACTTGATCGAGGATCGTCAATGGCGCAAGATCTTTCCTGTAAACCCCGACCTTTCGCGGTCCATGTCACGAGAAAATGAGGAACCAAGGCACGTTGTGCCGTTTTCCCCAGATGCTGTCAACAGCTATCCGAGCCTTCCTGATATCAGTCATGTACACAGGAACCACGGCACAGACCATGGCCGTCAACACACTATGGACCGCGCTAAAGAGAAGCTTCATCACATCAAGGACTCGAATCATTGGCATGTCTCCGATCACTTCCATGGTAGACCCCGCTCTAAGAAGGATTCTGCTTCTGAATTTTCGGAAAGTGACACCGAGACACGCAACCGGACAATCCGAGACTCTCGAAAGCGGGCTGAGGGCATAGCCGCACAGCCAGGCGATATATTGCATAAGCAGATGTTGGAGATGATCACCAAAGAGAACAGAGATAATGACGTCGTGGGGTTTGCGGGAGTCGAACATTTTGTACCGCCCAGCATGGCAAGCCCGGAGCGAAACGTGCCCTCGAAACCAAGCAGCCGTTTACACAGCCGTAGGGAATCCATTATGGATTTCAGTGACCATGAGCGGAAAGGCACGTTGGAAAGAATGCACCAAACTTCGCCATCCCGCTTCCGGCGTGAAGATCCAGCCATTGATGGACCCCATCTCCGAGCCCCAATCTCGATGGACAATGATTCTTCATTGCCTACCTCACCAGAGTTACTACCCTCGAGAAAAACTACCATCGAGGATGCGCCAATGGAGCTTCCAGCTCCCTGGAGCCGGTCTGGATCTCCCTCCAGAAGTCAGACAACAAACAGTCGCACGAAACCCGAGGTAAACTTTGGAACAGACAGTGATGCAGTCGCAGCCAACAGAGTCGAGACGCTTCCACGGGAGGTCAATGGTCACCCGCTTCCACTCGACGGAGAACCATCACTGGCGAGAAATGTAACGGCTCCCTTGGCTGGGGATACCGTCAAGGGCCATCGCCGCATGGGGAGCCTACTTCACCGCGCTGATGACCCCAACTCTGGTCTTCGCGGGATTTTCAAGGGCCCACGAATTGATACAGTT
This sequence comes from Akanthomyces dipterigenus, assembly GCA_030783385.1. Classification (NCBI taxonomy): domain Eukaryota; kingdom Fungi; phylum Ascomycota; class Sordariomycetes; order Hypocreales; family Cordycipitaceae; genus Akanthomyces; species Akanthomyces dipterigenus. The sequence goes on along the minus strand of JARJRE010000127.1, from coordinate 50,321 downwards.
CTGCGAGGCGGTGTGTCTCGCATCGGTGATATCTTACGCAAGAAGGACGGCACTGGCGAATCTCCGGAGATTGACTCCACCGATGAGTCCGACAGCGAATGTAACAGAGGGAGGCGAGCCTCGCTACCATTGTCTCGCCGTCCCTCTCAAAAAGAAAAACACAAGAAGCAGGACTCTAAGCATTTTCTCGATGTTATGCCACAATTTCAACACGCTCCTGGCGCGTCTACCGAGACTGACATCCACAAGTCCGCATCCTGGGCTGGTCGCGTTGTTCAAAGCAACGAATCCTCGCGCGTTGATCTGCTTAAACCTCCACAGACCGGACTTCGAAGTCCATCCATGTCCAACTCTCCAACACGCAAGGTAGCCAGTCAGAGGGGAGAGTCTGATATCTCGGAGCCCGAGTCGATCAAGGGTCGCGTTCCCAACGGAGTTCGCGAAACCGACCGCCGACTCAACGCCATCCTGGGTGATTCAGTTGCCCGCCGAGTCGACCGCAGTGAACGAACCAAGAGCCGGCAGTGGTCTATTGCGGATCAAGGCGGCAGACAAGTTGAGCAAAGCCAGTTATCAAGACGCGAAATGGCACGAGTAAAGACCCTTGTCATGAGCTCGGGCATCAAAGCTCTGGAGATTAACAGGCGCGCAAGAGATACTTACAAACCGTTCAGCAACGACGGCCTCCAAACCTGCGCGAAGCTTGCGAATATCGATTGGGACAGCATCGCCAAGCTGTGCCCGGAAAACAAGCAGTTGCATGATCAAGAAGTAGCTTTTGCAGAGGTCTACCCACTCGCCGCGCAGACGCTGGCAAGCAACATTCAAACTTTCGGTCAACGCTGGCAGATGGCCGCCGACAGGTTCATGTCGCACACGGGGCCAGAGCTGCACCGGCGCGTGGGTGCTGTGCGGTCCCGTGTCGCGGACGACCTGGCGCCGATGACTCGCGCAGCCGTCGAGGAGGCCGACGAGGCGAGCCGCAGCCTGGCGCTGGACCAGCCGCTGCGCATCAAGCATGTCGTAGACACGATCGAGAAGATGCTCCGCAAGAGACGGCGCCGACTGCGCTGGGTGCGTCGCGGTCTCTGGCTCAGCGTCGAGTGGCTCCTCGTCGGCTTCATGTGGTACGTTTGGTTCGTCGTCATGATTCTGCGCGTATTCCTCGGCATTGGCCAAGGCATCTGGCACGGTGTGAAATGGGTGTTGTGGCTTGCCTAGATATTTATCTTCACGAATCCCTCTTGCGCGTCGTTGCTCTTCCTTTTTTTTTTCTGTTCTTTTTTTTCCACTCTTGTCTTTTCCACACATTTGGCTATGCTCCAAACAACACTGCTCCTGATTGGCTTTTCTAAACTCCTTGCTCTTATTTTCGATTACAGCATTTGAGAAAGCGACAATTGATACCCTGCTTTGGCATGCATTGCGGTTTTTTTTATCACCATATTCTGGATTTTTCTTAAATGTTGTCTGTACCTTTTCCCGTTTGAAAGACATGTAACGTCGGTACGCATGGCGATGAGGCGTGTGCATATGCTTATTTCTGCCTTTTGATCGTTTGGGCACAAAGCAACGGCTGCACACATGTGTGCTTCTTCTGTATTAATTCGAGCCCTTGGGCGAACACTTTACTCTCTAAATACAATTTCTAACTACAACTATGGGGGTTTTGTCCTGTACATTCACCACCAAATATTCAAATTGATTCGCCATGTCAAAAACGGGCATAACTTTTGCCACACAATAGAGAAACTCATCTCAGGGTTTATAGCAAATTATAGCTGGCAAAGTGACATTGATTTGGAACAAGACAAACGTAGTCATGACGGGACAGAACGATTTGGAAAATTGGTTTGGCAAAGTACGTAATGGCCCATTAGTGAAAGACTTTTATCTACTCAGTTATTGAGGAGCTTCCTTGGCAGGTTCATGTAATTAAAACAGAGATACGAAAAAGCATGAGGATCGCAGCCACTCCAAAAAAAAGAAATAATGTATTCTCCTTGCTCATATTTTCTGTAGTCATTTGCTCGCTTACTCGATTCTCTTCTTGCCTTCCTCGGCGCTGAGGAAGCGCGCCGTGCTGAGACCGCGCTCGTGGCGGGCTATAAAGCTGCCCAGGACGGCGTCCTTGCGCGCCTTGGAGTAGTGCTCGTTGTAGCCATCCGTGGCAAACGGACGCGGGTTGAGCGTGGGCCAGTTGACCTAGAGCGAAAAGAAGCACATGTTAGCGTGGTAAAAATAGAGGAATAGTGAAAAGAGGCGTCAAACATACGTAGAGCATGCCGTGTCCGAGGATAAAGTGCATACACCAGGCAGCCACAGCGGTCCAGAAGAGAATAAAGATGCGCATGGGCAAGAGTTTGGCATCGGGTTCCCGCTTGGTAAAAATACCGATCAGGACGATAAAGACGCTAAAGGCGAGCAGGTAGGGAATGGACTGAATCAGGATGGGCCGTCTGTCGACAAAGATGCGGCCGAGACCCATGCCAGATTTGCCGGGTTGGTAGGCACCAAGGAAGAGATCAAAGCTATCCTGGCGGGGACCGTCGAGGAAGTTGTTGAGGAAATAACGAGTGACACCGATACGGCCATCCTGCAGGGCACCGAGCTTGGTGCGCTTGCCTGTACGGGTGACGTCCGTCTTCATGGCCCCGGTGCCGGAGTAGGAGCCGGAAACGGTATCGGCATTATCGGCCCAGAGATTGCGGAAGAGGAACTCAAAGTCGGGGTCCTGGTCGCGGAAGGAGGCGCCACGGGGCATGAGGCCGAGTTCGCTAAAAATTCGGTCGAGGACGGCGCGGGCAAACATGCTCTGGACAACATTGGTGCGGTCGAGGCAGTCCATGCAGTTGGTGCGCATGACGCTTGTCTGCAGGCTACGCGCCTCGAGCTTGTCATCAAGGCCGCCGGGCATGTCCACGCCGCGGAAGTATGATTGCGTCTCGAGCTCTTGGTGCATACGTGTGACGAGATTGTAAGCCTTGTCCATTCTCATGCCCTTGGTCTCGGTGTGAAAGTCAAAGTAGACGTAATGAATCTTGTCAAAGTGGTTGCGGCTGCCGCTGCTCGGAGTGATGGTAAACTTGTCATTGGCGGCATCTGCGACGCCGCCCGCTCTAGAAAGCGCCTCGCACATCTTTTCGTAGGATTCCTTGACATTGCGCTCGCGGCCCTTGGAGTTGACCAAGTTGATGAGGTAGTTGTCGCCGTAGATGCGGATCTGCTCATCAAAATGGCGGGCCGCGGGGCCGGTAGCAGCCTCGGTGCCACGAACCTGTAGCTTTGGTGTATACTTTAAGCTGTTGATCTCGGACCAGTATGTAGGAACACTGCCTCGAGTCTGAACATATGACATGATTTGCGTCTCCTTGCCATCAGTGCCGCCGAGCTTGCCGCTCTGCATATCAGTACTGCCGGCAAAGCCTCCCATTCCTGTACTAGCCTCGTTGAGAATAACAATCTGCTCCGTCTCGTTGTAGTTGGCGACATGGCCTTCCTCGTCGACACCACGGGTGAAGAATCGGGTGCCGCCGCGGTATCTTGATCGACGGGAGATGAGGGTGAGGCTGAGTGGAGTCCCCTTGAACTTGGTTTGCTTCATCTCAAACATGCCAAACATGCAGGGCAGGATGAAAGGATCGATGGCGGGCTGGGCACCGGGTTGAGCGCGAGAGCCGAGGCTGCGGAAGTCGATGAGGTCCGACTGGAGGAACCTGTTGTAGAAGAAGCGGTCGTCGGCGCGCATCCAGAGGGGCTTGGTGGTGTCGGCCTGGGCCTGTCTCTGGAACGAGTTTGTGAGATCGAGCGAGTAGGAAAAGTAGAGTGGCGCCTTTTTTAGAAAGGTATCGAGGAGGCGGACAAAGGTGTCTTCGTCGGGATCGTGAATCTGGCGCTCGCGCATAGGCAGGATCTCGGCGGCGAGGATCTTGTAGACCATCTGGCCCTTGAGGCGGCTGACGGGCTTGGTCTTGTTAATTATGACGACATATTTGTCTAAAAGAGAGGGATTGTTAGCAAAGCGCGCAGAAGATGTGTGGGAAAGCTGGGCAACGGACCGAGCTTCAGCTGAATGACGCCGAGAATGCCGGCAATGCTTGAGACGCGGGTAGCGCGCTTGGTAGACTGCAGAGAAGGCTCGGTCAAGCTGACATCACCAGTAGGGCGGTCGAGGACCAATGCCGGGGCATTGGGGGAGGAGGGCGAGGTGAAGGTGTAGGCGTCGTTGCTAACACGCAGATTGATGTCGCGGTAAGGCAACAGGGGGCCAGTGATGGGCGCCATAATGTCTGGCGACGTGCTGAAGACGATTCGAGTATTCAAGAGCAGTGGTAGATGCGCCCTGATGGAGAGTGAGTGATGGAGAAGCGCACGGCAAGCTCCAAAAATGCTATCGAGGAGCGGGATGGCGGGACGGCGGGTCGGGGAAAGTTGAAGCCAACGAGGCGAAGCTGAGGACTGGTCGTAGCGCGGGTTGGGCGTTCAAGGCGCTCAGGCTGTACCTATCTATGTACCTAGGTAGGCTGTAGGCTGTAGGCTGTAGCTTCCCGCAGCGTCACTGCGCCCTGTTGGCGCTGGGACGCTAGCCTCAACGGACTTAGCCGAGGAACGGTTCACAGTTGACAGGGGAAGGGCACCGCCGGACGAGCCACGAGCGTCGCTAACAGCCACTGAAAGCACATGTTGGGCGGCTTGTGACGGCAAACATTGCAGCGACGGCAACAAATCACCTACTTACCTAGGTAGGTAGGTAGGCCATTGAAGACCACTGAGACAGATGCCAGCTCGAGGTGAGGAATTACAGCGACAGTAGCCCGGGGCGTCAATACTGCACAGCGCCAACGCAGATTGAGCATCAAACACTAGCAGATGGATTGCGAGGCAAGTAAATTGATTGACAATGGGCAAGACTGAATGAAAGACTGATACTACTTTTTCACACTGTACATATGTCACTTTCCAGGCGTCACGCGCGGATACGTACCTAGGTAGGTAGCTACCTACGAGTTAGGTAGACAACGTAATGTGCACCTGGCCGCGGGCTGATAATCTTACGCGCAAAAGCACAGGCAAACATTCAATAGCTCTTGGACTCATTCATACCAAGTCGTTTGCTTTCTTCCCCATTTCGCATCAGTGGGAATCAGGTTTCGTAGGCATAGATGAATAAGAACTTGTACATTGTGCTTGCTCCTCTTGCGCAACACCGAGATTCCTCCACCTACGCGCACCATTTGTCAGCCAACCAACTAATCCGCCTGCCCGCGGAGCTTGTCAAACCCCGTTGTAAGAAAAAATCACTGATTACCTAGCCATGAGGTGCGTGTAACACATCAAAATAGTAACACATCAACATAGAGGGGAACACCTCGGCATTTAAATGCATGTACAGTTCAAATCAATGCTCCAGTTTGTGCCTGTCCAGGTGCAACTGCCTCTAAACACGCCCTGTTCACCTTTTCTCAGGGTCTGCACTCCATGCTGCTACCAGTGTGCAACGTCTCAAACAGGCAGAGGCACTAGATTAGGCGAGCAAATAGTTCGATGCTAGCTTGACCAACTGCCAGAGTAAAACCAGATATGTGACGGTATAATGACCGCGTTCGGTGGACTCGCCGGTCCCTGGTGCAAGAAAGAAAGCCTCACCACGTCTGCAAGCCGGCGCTTTTGGCCAGTCCTCGGTGGATTGGCGTTCTGCTCTGTGCACTCGTATTTTGTCGGCAATGCATCACGCTGCTCCGGCGCGTCAATTCCAAGACGAGCCAGATGACTTGATGGCTGGTTACCGCTACCTGCGCCCAGGTACCTCGGAATAGGAACACAAGAGCGTAAACTTGAATAGCAAACCCGCATGACATATCCGCCCATCTCACGCCACCAAAAAGCATCATTTATAATCTCGGGCCCATGACTCGGCTACAGATTTCTCCATAATATCTTGCCCATCGTTTTTCATTCCGATACGTAGCTCAAAGTCCGTTCCCTCTAGAACCCACCATCGAAACCCACACCACACCACGTCGCAAGCACGACAGTCGAGCTAATTAATAATTCACTTTCAACCTGGCACCTTGAACGCCAAAATCAGAGCTCAATCCGAGATCCACTGCAATATATTTGTCTCGTTCCGATCAACATAAAAGCCCTCGTCGCCCCCGTCGTTGCCATGATTATCCTCATCAACCAATACTCGCACAGTGTCAAGCCTCTTCTTGGTCCCTCTAGACTCTCCCCGCCTCTTACACCATGACTGCTTCCTCCACCTCCAAGCTGTGGCAGCCTCTCCAGGTTGGCCGCACCAAGGTCTCCCAGCGCATTGCCCTCGCGCCGCTGACCCGCTTCCGCAATGACGACGACCACGTCGCTACCGACATCATGACCCAGTACTACGCCGAGCGCGCCTCCGTCCCCGGCACGCTGCTCGTCACCGAGGCCACCGGCATCTCCCCCGCCGCCGAGGGCCAGCCCAACCTGCCCGGCGTGCACAGCGCCGCCCAGGCCCAGGCCTGGAAGAAGGTCTACGATGCCGTCCACGCCAAGGGTAGCTTCGTCTACCAGCAAATCTGGCACCAGGGCCGTGCCGTCGATGCCAAGTACGTCGGCGGCCGTGGCTTCAAGTACAGCTCCAGCTCCAACAAGATCATGCCCGGCCGCGACGTCGCCCCCGAGCCCTTGACTGAGGAGGAGATCCTGACCGTCATTGACGACTTCCGCAAGGCGGCCCGCAACGTCGTCGATGCCGGTGGCGATGGCGTCGAGATCCACGGCGCCCACGGCTACCTCATTGACCAGTTCACCCGCGACAGCGTCAACGACCGCACCGACAAGTGGGGTGGCTCTGTCGAGAACCGCGCCCGCTTCCTGCTCGAGATTGTCAAGGCTGTCAGCGACGAGATTGGCGCCGATCGCACCGGCCTGCGTCTCAGCCCCTTTGCCAGCTTCCAGGACGCCGTCTCCTCCGACACCTGGGCGCAGACCGACTACATCCTGGACCAGATCAAGGCCCGCGGCCATAAGCTTGCCTACCTGTCGCTCGTCGAGCCTCGTGGCGACCCCGTCCTTCTCTTCATCGGACCTCAAAAGGTTGACCCCTTTGCCAATGGCGAAAAGTCGCTCAAGTACTTTCTCCGCAAGTGGGACAATTTCAGCCCCGTTATCGTCACTGGCGCCTACGACCTCGAGGGCGCCGTTCCCGCCGTCGATGAGGAATATGCCGACTGGGACGTCATTGTTGGATATGGCCGTCCTTTCATCTCCAACCCCGATCTGGTGTTCCGCATCAAGAACCGGATTCCCTTCACCGAATACGACAGAAAGACATTCTACCTCCCCAAGGCCACAACGGGCTACATTGACTACCCCTTCAGCGAGCAGGCTGTCAAGGCTGGCCTTGGTCCTCTCAGGGCCGAGATCAAGCTGTGAGGAGGCTGTGATGGAAAAGCATACATTGATAGGATAAGCATGGCCGGGAGAAAGGAGTTTTAAGACTGCATTTACATTTGAATTTATTAGAATTTTAGAGAATAATAGAGGTGATTTCGACATTGTGTCTCATGCGACCCTCATTGATGCACGTATTGCCTGTCATGTGTTGTCTCAGGCCATAGCCACTGTGCAGACAACAGTGGCGCAGTCCACTACCTAGGTACCCCACAGGCGGCACTGCTCGTTGAGTGTCTGCCTGGACGCATCGTCATCACAGGCTTGGCCATTAAAGGAGAGAAAAGTTCAAAGTCGAGTAATCTACTGGTCGAAAGGGCCTACCTTCGCACGTTTAAATAAAGATTCCACAACGCAAAGGGATATTTGAACTCTGCAGAGAGGCACACAGCGCTGTCATCACCTGACGCAAGTACCGAGGCGCTAACATGGAAGGTGTTTTGACAGCCAAGCACCAAGTCTCCAGGCGCCTTACAGCGCTGACATGGCTGCTGCAGTTATCAAAAGACCGCTGTACCACTACCCACGTCCCCTGCTCCCATAGGCACCCAACGCCCACTTTACCTGCTGCCTTCGTGCCACCGCCACCAGTCTCCTCCCAGCCAGCCTGGCGTGTGCCTCTTTGACGGCCGAACCGCCGACCTCATCCACCAACGCAGCAACACTGAGCACTCGCAACGTCCCACCGTCAACTCTTCAACAACCACCCCTCCTGGCTGCTTCATCTCTCACTGCGTCCACCGCTACGCGCCTCCGTTTCGATCCCCATCTCTTCGCATATCGAGTGCAACCTCATCCGACGCTTCCCACGACTTAATCCCTTGCTATTTAATAAGTGGGCCATATTCACGAGGCCCTCGACGTCGCTCTCTCTCTCGCATACCCATCCTCAACAGTAACCATAATGGCTTCCCGAGGACCTCCCGGCGCCCGCGGCGGCTCCAACAACCGCTTTGCTCAGTTTAAGCTAGTTCTCCTCGGTAAATTTCGATGAAAGAACCCTTTCTCGGACCTCCACATGCTAACCACTGCAATGTGTAGGAGAGTCTGCTGTCGGAAAGGTGCGGCTTCATCACGTCCAGAAATTTGTGTCTTCTACCTCCAATGTTCCCAGACTAATATGATAGGATTTTAGAGTTCTATTGTGTTGAGATTCGTCAAGGTAAGCCATCAGTTACAGCCCGTCTGCCTTGCTCTTGGCAATTGCTAACCTTTTCGTAGGACCAATTCGACTCTTTCCGCGAATCCACCATCGGCGCTGCGTTCCTCACCCAGACCATCTCCCTCGACGAGACCACTACTGTCAAGTTTGAAATCTGGGACACCGCCGGCCAGGAGCGCTACAAGTCCCTGGCTCCCATGTACTACCGCAACGCCAACTGCGCCGTTGTCGTCTACGATATTACACAATCTGTACGTCCTCGCTCATTGCCCATCGATCATTTTGGAACTGTCGCTAACCAGTTTTGCTATGCAGTCGTCCCTCGACAAAGCCAAAGCTTGGGTCAAGGAACTCCAACGCCAAGCAAACGAAAACATCATAATCGCCCTTGCTGGCAACAAGCTCGATCTCGTCACTGAGCAGCCCGACAAGCGCGCCATCCCCGCCGCCGACGCCGAAGCCTACGCAAAGGAGGCTGGCCTTCTCTTTTTCGAAACCTCGGCCAAGACTGCCGAAAATGTCCCCGAACTCTTTACCGCCATTGCCAAGAAGCTTCCTCTCGACCAGGCTGGTCCCAGACATGCGCGCGCTGGCCAACGCCCAGGTGTCAGCCTGGCTCCCGAGAACTCAAACACCAATGCTGCCGGCCCTTGCAGCTGTTAGAGTGCACCGACGTCTCGAGATGCGAATTTTTGCGGTGGAATATGTATTGGGCTAGCAGACGACTGCACCACTTGGCAGCGCATCGCGGCCCTCCTGCCCCAAGTAGACTAATGTCGTGAAGATCTGGCACATGCCTTTTTATTACTCTTTCTCTTTGTCTCCTTGGCCTCGGGCTTGCGCAGTATATTTCTTGGAGTTCTGGTTTTTGTCTGCAATTCAGCTGATGATGTTTTTCTTGGTTTATCTTAATATCGAAGTTTATATTCTGGTGTCCAGCCTGTGTGCACCTTGGTTTTGCTAATGGTTTATTATCATCAACAGCTCCGGCTAACTGTTTGCGACAAGACTTCCAGCAAAGTGATATGGTGGTCAAGTCGTCTCAGAGCACACACGTCAGTTTGTACCATCAGATCTTGATGCATAGAATATGAAGTTGTATGCCTATTACTGCACTGCGATCCGTTTCGATAATCCGCATCTATTACCAGACACCTCCCGGGTACCTTGATCAGTTGGATGTTCTGGGTCGACTGTGTAATGGTCAGCGCAGCATAACTACTATTACACCTGGTGGTAACGTCTTCTGACGACAAACCACAATGACAAGCCAGACCAACGTAACATCACTATCGTGTCATTTAAAAGTGAGATTTTTTTATAGCTCTCCGATTTTAAAATCCGTCGAACTTGGTCATGGCAATTTTTGGCCTTCGCAACCTTTTCCCACCTGTCTTGCATGTGTTGCGTCACTCCCCCGGTTCCTGCCGCGGCGCCCAAGCCCAGTCCGCCTTAGCGCAATCCAAGCTCTTAGCCGAACTTTTGCCCTGAGCGTTTTTGTCACGGCGCAGCAGCCCGGGAAGCATACACAGCAGCACCACGCTCTTCAACCACACCCTCCCCTCGTTGGCCCATTGCATCTTCCAATGTTGCGATCATCGCTCCGGTCAACCAGGCTGCTCGGCAGTCAGCCCATTGCGGCTGCTGCTGGGCGCCAATGGGCCGCCGCCGCTTCGCGACGCTCAGTTCTGCTTCATAACGTGAGCTTCGCCCTCTCCCGCCGCCGGCATCCCAAGGACCGCCCGTTGGTCAGCGCACCGACGACGTGGTTCGGTTCCGAACCTGCAGCTTGGCCAATCCGACTCGACTCAAGGTACTAACAAAAGACAGAGATACTATGCCGACGAGAAGAATCCCGTTGTCCCCGTTGTCCCTAGACCCCCCGTCCTCCCGACCTCCGAGATCAAGAGCTCCGAACGTGCTCCTGCGCCCGCCGAGGAGACCATCGAGAAGAAGGTCGGTCTCGATGAGGTTCCTCTCACACCTCCTCCCGTGCCCCAGGATATCGCCGACAAGGCTGCCACCGTTGCGTCCGCCGCCTCTCAAGTCGCTGGCGGTAGCAAGTCGACTCCTCCACCTCCCCCGCCCCCGCCGCCTCCCAAGAAGAAGGGTTTCATGGCCCGTCTCCGCCGCTTCGTTGCGTCTCTGACTCTCCTCGGCGTCATCGGCTTCGCTGGCGGTGTCTGGTACTCGCGCATCAACGACACCTTTCACGACATCTTTACCGAGTTTGTGCCCTTTGGTGAGCAGACCGTCCTATACCTCGAGGAGCTTGAATTCCAAAAGAAGTTCCCCGACGCCCACCGTGCCGGCTCCGTGCGCTCTGCCCCAAAGTCCGGTCAGCAGGTGCGCATTCCTGCTCAGAGTGGTGCGTCATGGCGAGTTGCTGATAGTGGCGAGCCTGTCGGTCGCCAATCAAGCTCTGCCTCTACATCGCGCAACAAGCCGGCTGCTAAGGCGGATGAGGTTGTGAAGAAGGAGCCGGTGCCCGCAGAGGCCAAGCCTGTCGAGACCCGGTCTGCTGCTCCTGCTCCCTCCACAAGCAAAGAATCGAAGGATTTCAAGAGCCCCGAGGTCGATGAACCCTCTCGCTTCCCTCCCCTGGAACCCATCGATCTACTGAGCCTTCCTGATGCCAAGGAGCCCATTGTCCAGGACCTTGTTCGCATGCTCAATGACCTCATCCTCGTTATCAATGCCGACAACGCCCATGGGAAATACTCCACCACGATTTCCAAGGCGAAGCGTGAGGTCGGCGAGGTTGGCGACAAGCTGAAGGCCCTCAAGGCTGGTGTCGAGAAAAAGGCTGCCAGCGAGGTCAAGTCTACGATTGCCGAGTTTGACAAGGCCGCCACTGAGCTTGTAAAGAGAGTCGAGAACACCATGGTCCAACAAGAAGCATCGTGGCGCCACGAATTTGAGGAGGAAATGAACAAGGCTCGCGACACATACGAGCAGCGTGCCAAGCTCCTGCTTGAGCGCGAGCAAAAGCTAAACGAGGAGAAGCTCCAGACCAAACTTCTGGAGCAGGCTGTTGCTTTGAAGAAGGAGTTTGTCAAGGAGGTCCAGAACCGTGTCGAGGCTGAGCGCGACGGTCGCTTAAGCAAGCTCAACGAGCTTACCTCGGCTGTGGCTGATCTTGAGAAACTGACTGTTGGGTGGAACAGCGTTCTTGACACTAACTTGAAGACGCAGCAGCTCCATGTCGCTGTTGAAGCCGTCCGCGCTAGCCTTGAGGGTGCTACCCTTCCCAAGCCCTTTATTAAGGAGCTCGTCGCGCTCAAAGAGATTGCTGCCAACGACGATGTTGTCGATGCCGCCATTTCCTCCATCAACCCTACTGCCTATCAGAAGGGTGTCTCGTCGCCCTCATATCTTATCGACCGCTTCCGTCGCGTAGCTGGCGAGGTTCGCAAGGCTTCGCTGCTGCCTGATGACGCTGGCGTCGCAAGCCACACTTCCAGCTGGGTTCTGAGCCACCTCATGTTCAAGAAGCAGGGCCTGGCCGAAGGCGACGATGTCGAGAGCATCCTAACCCGCACGCAGACCTTTCTGGAAGAGGGTGATTTGGATGCCGCGGCACGTGAGATGAACGGACTTGAGGGCTGGGCCAAGACTCTTAGCCGCGACTGGCTCGGAGAGGTTCGCAAGGTGCTTGAGGTGCAACAAGCTCTTGATGTAAGTTGACTGGTTTGTCGCAACGTGGTGTCGCATTTGACTGACTTTTGTCTTGCCAGGTTATTGCGACAGAAGCTCGCCTGCAGAGCTTGCGCGTAGACTAAAAATCGGAGGCATCTAAAACAATACGTCGTTTTTCTTTGTGGTGTACATTGGTTTCCAGGGGGATGCGTCTAAGAGGCATGTAGCCTGTGTATTAGATATATCAATAGACCGTCTTGAAAGTTTACTGGGAGTTAATATTATGCAATGCCATGATTTGAAACGTAAGGTCTGAAATGTGTGCTGCAATTAGGAGACGTGCAGCTGGTAACTCAGTTGTCAAGTCGTTAACTGGCGCCGATCCAAGACCCGCAGAACTCGACGGCGGCGGCGGCTCAGCGCTTCATTCTTAACCATTCACAACATTTGCAGCCACCCGTGGCGCTCTACATGCATCCTAATCAGAGTGACACGCCATACTTGCTCTATTACATGATAGTTTAGTGGGAGCGTCAACTGGGACGTATTGCCCACGTGGCTTGCCCAACAATGATCTTGCGGTGCAGCCGCCTCACGCAGCATTGCATCGGCTGCCTGCGCGCCTCAGCAGCGCCCATCTGCACTGCACCATTTCACAGAATCACCACTACGCACCTGCCGAGATTCCGCTGCCCATCCAGAATGAGCTCGTCGGCCGCCACAAGCAAGCGCGACTACGATGCCGCCCTCGCCAAGCTCAACCTGCTGGCGTCGAACCGCGCCATCACCACGCTCTTTGAGAAGCCGCCGCGGCAGCACAACACCGCGCCGACTCCCCGCCCTTTGCCTTGTCCATCTTCTTCTACCCATGATCTCAACGCGCAGGCGATTCCGGAGATGCTCACGTGGCTCCGCCGCGCCGGCTACACGCCGCGCGACCTCGCCGCCATGCGGCACATTCACGTCGCGGGGACCAAGGGCAAGGGCTCCGTCTGCGCCTTTGCCACGTCCCTGCTGCGCAGGGCGTACCGAGGCAGCAGCAGCAGCGACGGCAAAGAGCGCCGGCCCGTGGGCACGTACACGAGCCCGCACCTCGTCAGCCCGCGGGAGCGCATCGCGATTGACGGCGCGCCGGTGAGCCAGGCGGCGTTTGCCGAGGCGTTTTGGCAGCTGTGGGAGCGCTTCACGGCGGCGGCCGTGGCCGAGGGCCAGACGCGCGCGGTGGCCGAGGGCGCCGCGTCGAAGCCGTTTTACTTTCGATTCCTGACGATTCTGGCGTGGCACATGTTCCTGCGGGCGGGCGTGCGCGACGTGGTCATGGAGTGCGGCATCGGCGGCGAGCACGACGCCACCAACGTGCTGCCGCCCGAGGCCGTCTCGGCCGCCGTGGTATCGCAGCTGGGCATCGATCACGTGGCCATGCTGGGCGATACGGTGGAAAAGATTGCGTGGCATAAAGCCGGCATCCTGAAGCCGGGCGTTACAGGCTTCACGCTGGGCTCGGAGAGGACGGCGGCGCCGGCGGTCATGGCGGTCCTGCGGCGGCGGGCGGCGGAGCGGGACGCGCGGCTCGTCGAGGTGGACGCGGCGGCGGTGGATGCCTGGCCGGGCGTCGAGAGCGGGCTGCGCGGCGGCGCCTTTCAGAAGCGCAACCAGGCGCTCGCCGTGCTGGCCGTGCAGCAGCACCTGGGGGTCCGCGACGAGGCGGCGTCGACGGCCGAGGTGCTGGCGCGGCTCTCTGCGGATACGGTCGAGGGGCTGCGCGAGGCGACGCTGCGAGGACGGTGCGAGGTTGTCCGCGACGAGCGGCACGGCGTGGAGTGGATGCTGGACGGCGCGCACACGCGCGACAGCATCGAAGAGGCGGCCAGGTGGCTGACGCAGAGCGTGTCCGGGGACGAGTCGGTGACGTTGGTGTTTAACCAGCAAGAGCGCGATGCGCCAGAGCTTCTGAGGCATCTCGTCGACACCGTGACGATGGCGGCACAAGGCGGCAACGTCTTTGCCGAGGCGCTGTTTACGAGGAATGAGCAGGCGGCATCGGAGCACAACGGCGATTTGAGCGTGCAGGAGGCTCTTGCAGAGACCATGGGGGCGCTCGTGCCGGGGTGTCGTGCGAGCGTCTTTGATAATGTCCAGAGTGCCGTGGCAGAGGTGAGGAGGACGGCGGCGGCGACTGGTGGAAACGGCAGGAAGCAAAAGGTGCTGGTCACTGGGAGTTTGCATCTCGTCGGGGGTATCATGCGGGTCATCGAACCCGACAGTCTATTATGAACATGTAACACGTACTATACATGAGTGCTGTTTCTCTTTCCGCGAAACACATTTTATCTAGATATTCTCACGATGCACCACAGCCTACAGCGCATCCGCCTGCTCCAAGATCCCCAGCGCGCCGCCCACCAGGTGTAGGCTGCCCGTGACGTACGCCTGCACGGCGCTGCCCGCGGACAGACCCTCGCCGAGACGGCGCGCGTGCTCGAGCGCCTCTTGGATCGTGGGCACGACCCGGACGTCGGCGTTGGGGTCGAGGCGCGCCCACGCGTCGGCGAAGCGCCGCTGGGCCGTCATGGCCGCAATGTCCTTGGGGTCGACCTGGCGGTTGACAAAGTCGCGCTTGTAGCCCGTCGCGGCGTATGTGACGTTTGTGCAAAAGATGACGTGGTCAAAGGACTGCGCCTTCGAGGGTGATGATGATGATGCCGCCGAGGGCTTCCGGTTGGCGTCGTGGATGGAGGCGAGAAAGTCGACGGCTTCGGTGCGGCCTTGTTGGTTAAAGATGAGGACGCGCGGGCCGGTGCTAAGACGGGTGCAAAATGTTAGTAGAGCGCAATCAAACTACGGAAGCTTGGCTGGGCTGTTTTTCTTTTACCTGTTTTCAGTCTCACTGGCAAACCACTTAGCAGACACTTTCAGGCTGTCTGCCGTGTGTGCGCCGTCTACGTGCCATGTTATCTTGTCCTCGGCCTTGACCTCGCATCGGCCGCGGAAGCTCGTCTTTTCCAGGCCGCTGACGAATTCCTGCGGCAGGCGGCTCCCGTCGTCTCCCGTCTCCGTCTCGACGCCGAGCTTGGCCAGCGCCGTCTCGGCCAGGGCTATCGCCAGGGAGGCATTGCGCTTCTGGAACGTGGCCATGGGCTTAATGCGGACGCCTCCGAGGCGCGGGTCGAGGGGCAGCTCCGTGAGCGCCACGTGCTTGTCCGCGGCGCGGGCGCGCAGGACGGCGGCGGCGTCGGGGAACTGCTCGACGGTAAAGGCCGGGCTGCCCGTCTTCATGATGCCGGCCTTGTGCCAGGCAATCTTGGCGACGGTGTCGCCGAGGACGTAGACGTGGTCGATGCCGAGGGTGCTGATGCCGGCGGCCAGCGGGTGCGGGACCAGGTTGGTCGCGTCAAACGCGCCGCCGACGCCTGTCTCGTAGACGGCCACGTCGACGTTTTCCTGCAAAAAGGCGTGCCAGCTGACGAGGGTGAGGTAGCGTCCGTAGATGGGCTTGCTGCCGAGCGGGATCTGGGGTGGCGCGGTGCCGCCGTTGTCGTCACCATTCTCTTCCTCGGGCGGCAGCTGCTGCAGCGTGGACGACTCGAGACGGTCCCAGACTTCGAAAAAGTACCGGGCAAAGAGCGCCTCGGATATGGGCGCCGAGTTGATGCGGATGCGCTCCCGCACGGCAATGAGGTGCGGCGAGATGAAGAGCCCAGACTTGTTGGGGGTGCTGCGCTTCTCGCGGTACTCGGCGAGGATGGAGTCGACAAAGGCGCAGGTGCTGCCTTTCCCCTTGGTACCTGCTACGTGGATAATGTTGAGACGGTCTAGATCAGATGTCTGTCGGCATCATACGTGAGTTGGAACATGTGCGGGAGATGTGAGAGAGGGGGATGGATAGAGATGGATTGAGTCGTACTGAGTAGCCTATGCGGTTGAGATATATACGCATTTCCTTTATGGAAGCGGCGTCGGGCTTGACGCCAGCTTCGCGCCGGGCCTCTATCACTTCATAGGGCGTCTGCAGCGTATTCAGCGCGTCAATCGCATCCTGCCAAGCAATGTCAGAACCTGGTGAGTCTGTGGCATACATGATGGTGCAAAGTTGACTCACATTGTATGTTCTGGTAGAGGTGGCAGAGATGGCCATTGTGCGCGAAGCCTGCGATTGAGGAGCAGAAAGAAGCCTGGCTATGAGGGAAACTGGTCGCCTCGATACATTCTGCATCGAAACAGGGAACTATTGTCGCTCGCCCACGTCTGCGGCTGCTGGAGTTGCGGGCTTGCCGGAGAAGAGGTTGAAGCTGCAGCGTGCGGCCTAGAAACGGTGGCGGAATCGGTGCTGTAATGGGCCCTGGAAAACGACGCTGCAATAGGGTGTTGGGTCAAGACAGAGTCGACGGGTTTTTGAACAATGGAATTAGGATGAACCAAGTAATAAATGGCAATGTACATATGTATGTATTATATACTGTAATGTATAATCAAACCGTTCCGAGACTACTTCTTGGCCCTCCCTCGCCAGCTTTTTGACATTTTCTTCGGCGGGCGCCATGCTCCAAGGGGAATATTCGCTACGTAACAGCTTCCCGCGATCAGCTCTATGGGCAAGACAGGCGGCGAGGGTCATATTCACGGGTCAATGTTGAATTCGGCTATGACTGCTGATAGATTTCGATAGATTTCGATAGATTTCGATAGATTTCGGAAATGCAAATTTTCTGATTCCTTTTTTTTTTTTTAAAAAAAAGCCGACAGCTCCACTGTTCGCCAACCGTCCGTCACAACACCAAACACCTTCGCTCATCCTACATCACACATCTACATCGTCAGCAGCAACTGACTCGGTCATCTTCTCAATCTTCAAATATCGCCTGTCAAAATCTCCCCATCATTCCTCTTCGCCGTCCATTTCTTCATGCCCTCAATCATGCCCTCGGCCATGTCCTTATCAAAAGCAAGACCATCACCTTCAAAAGACAATCGCGTCCGCCACGTGATCCAGTTCTCAGCCATGGCTCCCTCTGGCGCACGCAGCAGCCCCGTGGAAATGTCCGCGACAGGAACCCCATTGTAGCGGCGGCTCTGCTGGAGGAAGAAGACGGTCGCGCTGCAGACGGAGCAAAAGGCGCGCGTCACGCCCTCGGACGAGGAGTACGTCTTGATGGTGCCGAGCTTGAGGTCCTCGCCAACAGCGGGCTCAATGGCATCGGTGGGCACAAAGATCCAGGACGCCGCGGGTGTTCCATTGATGAGCCTGCAGTCGCTGCAGAGGTCGAGCGTGCCGTACCATTTCGTCTGGTCCAGCGGCGACATAAAGTGCTTGGCGTCAGCATGCTCTGCCATTTCTGTCGATGGCCGAGGAATGGTAAAGGAGACACCCCCGCAGTGGCACTGAGCCCGGAGCCTTTCCTGCCCGTTGGCGCCAACTTCGAGCTGGGGCTTCACAACCGCTGCGTTGGGCTGGTCGTCTTTGGGGTTCCAAGTGTCGATAGCATCGTCTTGGATGTGTGTGAGGATGCCTGCTAGTCCGCCATCTCCGGTGGACTTGGTAAAGGCATGCAATGCGATATTGACAAGACCGCGATCGTGTTGTTTCAAAATCACCGTCGCAAGCGTCCAAATCCCGTCATCCTGTCCAATGGCGCCAACATGACAGCCGCATGTCGAGCACGACTGTGGCGTGTAGCTGACGTTGGGAATCCGGTACGACACCAGGCTGGCAGCGCTTGACGGCGCAATCCACTTTGGCTCGACACCTTCACTAAGAGTGGCGTGCATGTTTGCCAGAGTTCCTGTATTGTAACGGCATATGCTGCAATTGCACATGTATGTTTTGAGGGGAAGGATTGCGACGGGGATGTCGAGGGTGAAGTGCACACCACCGCAGTGGCATTTTGCCTCTACTGTACGTGTTTCCGTGGTCGATTCCATGTTGAAGATGCTTGCGAGAAACTTTCAAAGGTGTCTGAGGGTATTTAAAAGTGCGCCAAGGTACTTTTCAAAGTGCTTGAGATGTATGAATCGGTAGATGAAGAGAGGGCGGGTGACGACAAGATTGGCGATTCCATCCTCTTATAAGCATCAGCCTTCATCCTAGCTTGGTGATGGGCGTGGGGGGCAGCTGAAAGCCAAGCCGTGAACTATGCCGCCTAAATTGCGAGTGGAATAGAACAGCCTGTCATCAATTTGCCAAGGATACTGGAGAAAACTTTTGATGTTATATTTTGCACGTCGCTCACCTTGCCATTTTCATGATTGCTGTGCAGCAAGTAGGATATGTTGCCCGGGCCAACAGGTCGTCAATTTACAGCGCGGCCTCGCCTGTCTGACAGTGACTGCAGCGCATTCAATCCGCTTTTCGCAGCGCCCCAAATCACGACCCACCAGGCCTGGCTTGCAATGCATATTTTTCTTTCTTCTACTTGCGCCTCAAGTATATTTACAACTCGGCGCTCATTTTTGTTTGTCCCTCTCACACACCATGCCGGCGGTTTCGCAAGCGCCTCCGGTCCACGAGACGCTTGCCGATATGGATCGCCATGTCGCGCGTCTCAAGGACAAGGTCGAGGAGCAACGCAAATCTCTGCAGCACTGGCAGACATGGGACGCCGAGTACGAGGCCCTCAAGGAAGAAGTGCAGGGCCTTGCTGAGGCACCGACAGTCGAGGTGTTGCAGCAGATTCGTGCTGGATTCGAGGGCGACCTTCTCGTCGGAAAGGAGCTTGATGAGATTTTTGGCCAACAGCAGCGCTCACGAGACCAAATCGTCAACCTTTTGGATCGTCGCATAGACTATGTCACCCAAAACGTGCGCAGCTTGCAAACGCAGTTGGAAAAGGCACAACTTGAAATTCTCGACGCCGAGGCGTCCAATGAGCTGGGTGCCGTCGACGAAAATGGCCCTCCCATCACGGAAATTGTCGAGGAGTTGGATGAAGACGGCAATGTCCTGTCATTTCGCCTGAATCGACCTGGCGACGCCTTGCCGCGTGTCAAGGCAGCACTTGAGAAGGCCGGCATTGACACCCCGTCATTAGAGCCTACGTCTTTGAAGCCGCAAAAAGACGCAATTACCGCCAGTCTTGCCAAAAACGAATCTGTCAAGAAAGTCAAGGAGTCGATACCGCTACCTGCCGAGTCACAGCCAGCTCAAGAGGTCACGCCTCCAGTCTCACGGATGGCCAAGCGCGTGGATGGCATCATGAAGACCGCCAAAGAACAAGAAAAGATAAGCAGTCAGCCTGCAATTATTCCTGACGACGAAGATCCCGACGAGGCCGCCCTTCGCCAACAGATGCTAAAGTATAGCATGGGTGAGATGGGCGCGGTTGTGGCTGAACTCAACCTTGAAGAGGACGATGATGAGGAGGATGATTTGGACGATGAGCAATGGCTAGAAGGTGACGAGTTGGGTATAGACGATGATGACGACGACGAAGAAGAAGATAAATACGGTCGCTTCACAGGCCGCATGATAACCGACAAGTACCAAAGACGAATGCTGGAGCTGGAAACCAAGCTGGGCGTCAAGTCTCGCTTTACACAGAAACTAGAGGAAGAGGCGGTGGAGAAGGACTCGGACTCGGACGATGGTGAGGGAATTGGTCGCATACGTATTCAGTCCAAGCCCACGCCATCACCAGTCTCTTCTTCCACTGTGCCTACAAAGTCCATCGTCAAAGACAACAGTGCCACCAAGAACGAGCCCAAGAAGGGCGTTCGCTTCGCCAATGAGCTCGACATTGCCCAGGAAGCTGAACCAAGTTCTACCCCCACCGACACCAAAGCGGACAGCACAGATGTTGTCGTCGAGCCCATGAGCGAGCTCATTGTGGAACGCAAGCCCACCACCACGCCCGCCGCCGCCTCTCCCTCCAAGCAGCGGCCATCGCGGTTCAAAAAGGCCATGGCTGCTGGCCCGCCGACACAGCCCTCCGGCATTCCCAAGGGTCCCTTTGACGTGCCCGCGTCCTTTTTCTCGCAGCGCGAGCCGGAGCAGCAGGCGGAGCGGCCGGTCCCCACCGGCCCCGAGGGCAGGACCATTGCCGACACCCTCGTCGAAAAGGGCAGCGTGGCGCGGCCTGCGGACCCCAGCGAGCTTGACGACAGCATGATCCACGTAGGCGTCGCGGAGGAGCACCAGCGTCTGCGCAGCCGCTTCATACGGCGCGATGGCGAGGGCTTCCTCGGGGACAAGGAGGTGCATGTCCAGCCGCTCGACGAGGCAGAGGGCGGCGGCGAGCGCGTCAGTCGCTTCAAGGCTGCTCGTCTGTCTCGACAATAAGATATCATTATATATACACGCATGCATCACGGCGCAGGATATTGCTTATTTTTTGTTGGATTATAGACAATCGGGGGAGGGCTCGCAACATGATTTCCCATTCTCTACGGAGCACTTCCTTGTTTCTTTGGTTGTTTCCTAAGGTGCTTTTCCTGTGACATGTTGTGCACCATTTCTTTCACGGAACGCTCAAATACATGCATATGTATTTCCAAGGGTCTGCAGCCATGCCCTCTGCTCACACCTTGTATGGCCTGTTCCTAGATTAAACGATGGCGGGCTCTCTGATACCGTGTACCTGAAATCACTTCATGTTATGTACTTGAAATGTGGTCATTTATCCATGGTCTTGGCTCTTCGTTTCACTCGTCACATTCTGCTGCTGTCGCTCAAGCGCGCTGTCCAATCGTGGGCAGTAGTCGCATGTAGGGTAGGAACGCCATTGGAGTTCGACAGCATTCACATTGCCACTTGCCTCTAATATTGCACTCTAAAACATGCCGAATATAAATTATACATGTTGTCTTTGTCATGTTAGCCTTCTTTGACTAAATACCCGTGTCGTCCACCAGTAGCGATTATACTATATTTAGTACTATAAATTCTGACTTGGTTGATCTGGTTGACTGGCATCGGAACGAGAACTAAACTTTGATGCTTAACAGAAAAAAAAAAAGGGATCGGACACTATGCCCCTCTGTCTGGTCAATCTCATGAAGCCACGGAAAAGGAAAAAGAAAGGAAAAAGATGAAGAAAATAATAACTTGATCCAAAAAGGTTGAGTGAGATTGCTTCGAAAGGCAAAAAAGCGTGATCCCGCCCGGGCTCGAACCGGGGACCTTCTCGGTGTTAACGAGATGCCATAACCAACTAGACCACGGGATCCGGTGGTACTTGCTGAGGAACCGTTGCATAATTAGCACTATGCTTTTTCAGAAACATAAATAAATTCAAGAGACGAAGCGGAAATGTCCAGTTGTTGCAATCATGCGGTTGTCGGGCACACAGTTTTCTTTGATATCCGTGTTCATTTCGCTCAGTAATGCGACACTTGTAATTTACAGTTATTCTACACCCAACTTCCCACAAAAGAGGCTGCTCGTTGCTGCGAGGGCGCCTCTTTTCTGCAAACCAGCCACTCTACTTGCTGCTTCCCTTGCCGCCACCACCAACACCACCCCACAGCGCAGACAGCGTGTCCGTCAGCGTCGCCTCGCCCACCGCCTGGCGGGCCTCCCGCTCCTTCAGGGTGGCCTCCCTGAGCTCCCTGATGTGCCTGGCCACGTCGGCCTTTGTCTGGTAGTCGGCGCGCAGCGCCGCCTCCTCGGCCGCGCGCTCGTCCTCGGGCAGCCTGGCCAGGCTGTCGCGCCACGTCTTCTCGACCTCCTCGGCGGGCCGGGCCACCTGCGCCGACGGCCTGGGCACGACCGAGTCGAACACGGGCACCGGCCGGCCGTCCGCCTTGGCCGCGGCGACGGCCGTTTCATGGTCCAGCATCCGGTTGAAGAGCTTGTCGGCGTGCATCTGAATGTCCTCCTCGACCTGCGGGGACCGGTCCATCACTGAACCGTATCCGAGCGCACGAAGAAACCGCTAAAAAAAATAAATCCTGTTAACTGGGTGTTGTTGAAAGCACGGTGCGGGCAGTAGCAGCGAGGGGCGGGCAGGTTTCTCGTACTGATTGCATAGTATAGCAGCGCTCGTACCGGTGTACTTGGTGGCGGCACATTTGTAGTTGGTCGGCCCAGCTGCCGTTTTTCATGCAGTTGATCCATTCTTCTTGCTGACCGGCGCAATTCTCCATGGCCGCAATGCCAATCGCCTGCTTGCGCTCCTTGTACCCATCCAAAATCTTTACGAGCTTCTCCTGCTCCGTCGTGGTCTCCTCCTCGATTTGCGCGAGCGGCCGGTAGTTCTTCCATAGATGCGCGTAGCGGCCATCTTGGTATAAGCTTTCGGAGGGCACCTCGTGCTTTGCGCTGTCGGTTAAAGGAGATGCATCATCTCGCGCTGTCGGCGCTGTCGCAGAGGATGGCACTGGCGGTTGTGGTTTTGACCTGTTGTATTTGACTGGCGATTCCTTGTCTAGAAACTCGCGGAGCTTGGGGTCTAGGCTGCTGACTGGGTCGCTGGAGTTACTCCCTCCAAATATTGACGGTAGCCAGCCCATTGTGAATGTCTAGGCTGGTTAGTACCTCGTCTACTCATGCGCTGGAGCAAAGCTGGGAAATCTAGAATCTAAGCAAGGGTGTGTCTCGTATCCACACTGTATTACGCACTGTACACATTTTACACGTATGGAGGCGCGGCTTGACGTTCTGAACTTTGGAGTATTTGTGACACTGAATCGTTTACTGAAGCTTTCCTACAGTATCCGGTAATTCCCCAGTATAAAGCTACTAGAGATACGTTGCGTGCGCTCGTTCTTCCATACCAGGGTGTAGTCGCTTTGAGCAAAGCTCGAGTCTAACCTACAGGTGCTTCGCCATCTTTCGCGGTTGGTGTAGTTCGATCGTCATCAAGGTTGAGTGCTGAGTTTGTCAGCTCGTCTCGGAATGGTGGTAAGAAACTTAAAATTTCACATCGAATCGTTGTAAATCGTCACAGAAGTCAATCCAATTCAATTCGTTAAAGTTTTGTATTTTGATTGCATTTGCCGTACAATCGTGTAAAGCAACTTCCGGTGCCCAATCCTACAGCGGGAATTTCCCATCCCCCCTGTTGTTTGTTTATCACGCCAAAAAAATGCCACAACATGAGCCCATAATATTTTAGAACTTCGAGAACTTCTTAACAGCCTTGCCGGTACGGGGAAGAACGCGCAGGACGTTGAAGCGGACCTGTCATAGCCATATTAGTACCCCGAATTGTCGATAGAGTGATGCCAGAAGTTTCATTCAGGTAACGTACAGTCTTGCTCAGAGGACGGCACTGGCCGACGGTAACCTGGTCACCCTCCTCAACACGGAAGGCGGGGGAGACGTGGGCGGCGAGGTTCTTGTGGCGCTTCTCGTAACGCGAGTACTTGGGAATGAAGTGAAGGTACTCGCGACGGATGACGACGGTGCGGTGCATCTTGGTGGAAACAACGGTGCCAGTCAGGATACGGCCACGGATGGAGACGAGACCGGTGAAAGGGCACTTCTTGTCTGTCGTGATCGTTAGTCAGCCAAATTGACACAATGCTTCCATCTCAGCTCCATGATCCTTCGTCGCGCTTCGAATCGTCGTTTCTGTCCCGGATTGCCGAACGTCGCTCGTCGTGGATAATGGAGCCGACACTGTTGCTGTCGCACGTACCGATGTAGCTGCCCTCAATGGCGGTCTTGGGGGTACGGAAACCCAGACCGACATCCTTGTACCATCGTCGTCCGTTCTTGCCGGGTCTGGCAGACTTGGCCTTGGTCTTGGAGTTGAGGAAGATGTGAGGCTGCTTCTGGAAAGCACGCTCCGACTGGACGGTCAATTCGGTCGCCCTGAGGTTGGGCAGAAAAGTCAGCAAAACATTATTGCGATTATAGTCGTCGTGCGCTCGATCGGTATTTCTCACATCTTGAAAGATCCTGCTCCGGGGGATTGTCGTAACAAGAGGACGTGTCGTTGGGTATGGGTGAGGACAAGGTCGTTGGATTTGCGCTGGATGGAGGTGTAGGGCACCGGCGCACCAATTTTTGCAACTTTCTTCCCACCTTAGGGCTTGCAAAATTTAGATTGGTTGGCTAGCCGAGGGCTATGATTGGTTGACCCACCGCTTCACGTGATAACGGCCAGGTAATTCGACTGTCACGTGATCTGCCAAGAGCATTTGGCTCTGTGCCCGCTGTGCTGCTGCAGCCCCACTTGAAGCTCAGTACGTACCTGCACCCTTCCAAAGCGGGCCGAAAGTAAACAAACGCGGGTTGGCGCGCAACGTCACTTAGACGGTTATCGCGGTCCACGATTTGGCTGCCTGTTCACGCCCATCGTCCAGCGCGTTCGCAACCTGACATCTCGCGATAACGTCGTCAATATGTCCTCGCCCAGAGACGCCACAGTGCCTGCCATTAGACGCGCGAGAAAGTCGATCGGTGCACAACATGACAGGCGGAAAATCACAGACAAAGAAAATGCGACAGTCGATGTCGCCAGCGAGCTGGCTGCCAGTCGCAAAGCGAGAAGCAAAAGTATAGGGCCTGGCGGTCTGGATAGTCTTAGACCTGGAACAGGAAATAGGAGAGCAGTATGTGCGCAGACCCAACTGGTGGCTATAGAGATTAACGCTTTTAGTCCATTGCCGCGCCGCGATCGATCTTGAAGCCGCGCATGTCAAGCCTTGCTGAAATTCCTTCTCTTCACTTCTCAAAACGAGCATCCGCCGGTGGCGATGATACAATACGTCGAAAATCCCCTCGTAACTCGAAGAGCAGCGACTTCACAGCATCTATAGTTGCGTTGCGCACCGAAGAAGAGCAGCAGGCAGCTACCCGTGAACGCGAGGAGCAAGAGCGCCGAGATGCGCGTCGCAAGTCACTTGCAAATCGCAGAGTTTCTTTTGCTGCGGAAGCCACCCTTCATACTTTCCATGATATTGATATGCAAGACTCGACCGCCTCAACCGACTATTCGTCCCGCAGAGCATCAAATGCAACTGGTGCTCACTATCAGGCGACACCGCAACAACGGCGCAACTCGGCACTCAACACAACTGGATACGAGAATGATGATAGTGTCACATCTGTCCTTTATAGCGACGATTCGGAACCCGCGGATGGCGTGGAAGAGGTAGAGGATGCGGAGGAGGAAGACGAAATGTCAAATAGCGACTCTGATGATGGAACGATGATGACAATTGATACCGAAGAAGTCACTGGTACTACGGCTGCCTCAGATCGCTCAGTTCCATCTGACGATGAGTCTTCAACGCTTGAAGAGGCACTCAGACTCGCGGCTGAACGAGCAGGTACTCAGCGTCTCGATGATGACGATGAGTACTATGGTGAGGCAGGTGAGGAGGCTGAAGATGAAGAGGAGGAAGTCATCCCGTCATTTGGATGGATCAGGAAAGATGCACAAAAGCAGAACAGCTCGGCAGCTGGCTCGACATCTGCAAGCTCAAGACCCAGCTATTCAAATAACGAAGCAACCGAAGCTGGAATGGAAATGGACATGACCTACAATATGGGACGCATCATCAGGCCCAATGAAGCAAACGAGTCTGCCGACGAGGCAGAAATGTCCATGGATGTCACAAAAGCCCTCGGAGGCATTTTACCAGCGCAATCTCCGGAAAGCAGCCCTATCCGAGACGTCCCAATCGATACCCCACCACGAGATGAGATGACGATAGAGTTCACCACAGCGCTAGGGGGTATTCGATCTGTCGGCCATGATGATACGACGGATGATTGCGCTGCTGATGAAGATATGTCTATGGAATTCACATTGGCTATGGGTGGTGTCCTCGGCAACGATAAGCGCAAAAGTATTGATGCTCTCCGTCGACGGACTCTCAACCAATTGGAAGAAGCCGATGCGACTATGGATATGACAACTAGTGTCGGACGCATCCTGCCCATCCAGCCTCACCGTGAGAATGCAAGCCATTCGGCGAGTGCTGACGATGATGCAACTGCCGAAATGGATCTCACAACAGGTATGGACATGACGGCGGCCATTGGTGGCATCTTGAATAGCCAAGGACGCCGCAGCCTTAGCAGAGAAATCATGGTGGAAGAAGCGAACAAGCCGAATAGTCCAAGAACTGCCATCTTGAACGCCATTTCGAAACAATCGTCAAGACGGAGGTCGTCTCGGAACGCTGCTCCCGAGAACCACAACACCAGCGGTGACCTTCTCCCCTTGCGTGAGAGAATACCAAGCCCAGAAGAAGCGTCCGCACCACAAGCCACTAGAAAATCCCCTTCTCCGAGAAAACGGCCTCCGTCACATCCAGTACGAGATGCCCAGAAACCACAAAGCCACAGCCCGCAGGCTCCGACGTCTGTGCGGAGGCGATCAAGCAGACTCTCTCCCTCAAAATCCCCAACCAAATCTCCAGCTACGTCACCGACCAAGCCTTCTAACAATGCTACGCCCGCACCTGGTCGCAAACCTGCACCACCTAAGCAAAGCCCGGCAAAATTTGCCACCCCGGATAGTCGCCGTGTGTCTGGCATTGGAGCTGATCGAAGTGGTTTGGGCTCACCACGAGTTGCTGAAGTCTTCGACCGTCGAAGCTCGATCGGTGACTCTGCAAGCAAGTTCGTTCCTTGCAACCGTTTGGTAGCCTTGGAGGACCCTAAAGCTCTCTCAAAGGAGGTTGACGATGAGCGAAGCCGCGACGAAGAGCGTGAGCGTGCGATGGTGAGATTTGGTCACCCGGAAGAGGAAAAGGAGGCCACTATCAATCTGAGGGAGATGATTGATAGCCTAAGTCCGACCAGGAAACCACTCAATGGACGCAAGAGCCTGCATGTTGGAAGTGCCAGAGGCGTCCTTGGCAAACGTCCCACGGAGCTCGATGACGAGGATGCTGAAGACAACGACGGTGTTAAGCGCCTCCGTGGTCATCAGGGCAGTCCCGTCAAAAGTGTTAGACTACAAAAACCAACAAAAGCAGGGGGCATAACTGGCGATATTTCTCGATTCCGTGGTAAGATTGCTGCTCCAGATCTGCATCAAAGCCTCTCATCACCCTTAAAGGCCACCCAAGCGAGCACACCTCGTAAAAAGGCTCTTTTCGGCATGAAGGCGAACCATACAGTACACGGGACGAACATTGATTCACCCGAGCAGAGCCAGTCAGAGGAAAACTATGGCGACCGAATTGATCTGCAAGATTTCCTAAATATGATTTCTATTCGCTTCATGGAATTACACACGACAAAGCGACGACATACCACCGCCACAGGAACTCTACAGGACGGCACCTCTGCTGAGGACGAGCACGACATGTCATTGGAGCGCTGCGTGGTAGCGAGTGCCTGCACTGTGCCAATGCTCGAGCTTTATCAGCATTCTTGTCGGGAACTCAAAAAGTACATAGCAGAAGGACGGCGAATGGTCAAAGAGATCGAGGCCGATACCTTTGAAGACAACCCGCCGCTGTTCCAAGAGTACATCACTGCAGCACCGGATGTCAAGGCGTTGATGGACAACCAATTCAAAAATGTCAAGACACACGCTCGCCTCTTGAGCAAAGCCATGTGGTATGAATGGAGAACGAAGCTCCAGGAAGGACTCAGAGAGGGGCTTGTCAAGATTTCTAGTGACATGGCTGGAGACTACAAAGCCCTGCAAGAACAGGTGGACATGCTAGAATCAGTGCTACCTGAACTCACCAGGACTTGCGAGGAATTGGAGGAGGAACGCGAGAACCTAGAACAAGCTGCTCAAGAGATTGCCGACTGCGATCCCGAAGAGCTTGATTCCACTCGCCGAGAACTTGTTTCTTTGAACGCCGATATCGATGCGAAAAAGAAGCTCGTTGCCGAAATGCGGCTGCAGTTCCAAGCTGCTGAAGCGAGCAGTGAATCACTCTCTGCCAAGAAGGCCAGCTGCTTGGCTGACATAGCCCACTCTGAGAAGGTCAGGGAAAATTGCCGCGGCTGGAGTAGCTCAGAGGTCAATAGTCTCAAGGGTAAGGAGTAATTCAAGGCGAGCTGCATGCATGTTTGCTAACACGACTGATGTAGGGCGCGTGGACGCACTCGAGAAGAAACTCGGATGGGCGGTGACTGGGGTCAACGGAACGACGCTGTCTATGGCGTACAAGCGCGAGATTGAGATCGTCTTTGACGTCACATCGTTTCAACCAGGCGGAGCCACCTCGCAAATCGACTTGTGGTATATTGCTGATTGTCGGGAGAAGAATCCCCTCCCTCGAACTGTTGAGAAGGATTTCTTTCTGCAGTGCATCCGGGACTACATCCGGGCACTACAGCAGAGTAGTACGAAAATCCCGGAGCTACTCAGCGCCGTCCAGCAGTCGTGGGACAGAGCGACGAAGGTCGCGTCTCAAATCCGCTGCGTGAACTCTACCTTCCCGACACAGGTTCGCAAGACGTCTGATTCGAGCATCGAGATCGTAACGTCGCTATTGGTAGTGCCACTACACACAAGAGTACAGGTGACTCTGGAACTCCAGAATCGGAACATTACGAGAGGGCTGGATATGGATATAGCCTCATCTGTGGCAGTGGTATATGGAGAACATTTCAACGTGAATAAGATTGGAGAATTCCTGTCGTCCAAGATTGGACGGCAGATGGGGGCGATGGAAGATGATTGGAGCGATATTTTCGTCGAGTTGCACCGGCGGTTACTCGCTCGAGGCCGAAAATAGTAGCCTCGGCCCCAGACTGCTACCGCTGCGGTGCAAGTATGACGGTTATGAACTTTGTAATTTTTGGGAGAATGGTTGGATGTCAATGCAGCAGGGCGCGGCGCTTTGGGTTTCTGGGCATTACGAGCAAGGAGGGGGTTGCTGCTTTCTCAGCATTTGTACTCCCCCACAGCTCAACATTCCTTTTGGCAATTGAATACATGTTTGAAATAGCGCCTGCAAGAGAACTGTTCAGGAGTAGCACGAATATGCAGGCATTATGCGGTCGATCGCTGCTGCCGATACCGCCCATCTCATGTGCGAACGCTGGTTTACTTGCGAGTGGCATGAGCAGCTAGAATGACATGTCTGAGGCTTTTGACGGGCAAGCTGGCTGTATCGAGTGCGCACGAGAACCATGGTAGGTTCATTACCTTGCTGTTATCATACCCTTGCCTCGAGTTCGCTAGTCGTCGACGTGACTTCACCGCGCGACACTGGTTGTTTGTGCCATGCGACACAACAGCGCCCGTATCGTTTGTACGCCACGAAACGAGACTGTTTGTGAATCACCGCCTTGGGAGATGAAAAGAAGGGGTCAGGTGGCAACGAGACAGGATAAGGCGAAGCTGGGCGTGCCTCGAACTTCCCAACAGCTATATAAAGGGCGAGGAGCCGACCTGGTTACTTGGTCATTCGTCCCATCTACATTCTCGCCACAAAGAAGCAGCCTCCCGCTTGAAAGATTTTAAAACGATACACTCTGATCGTCCTCTTCATCGGGCTGCTTCCATGAACTATTTGATTCGTACTCGATCCCGAATGTAGGTGCAGCCCACTTACGCTGGCCGTTACATTCACAGAAGACACTTTCCGGTTCTCTCAAACACACTTTGTTCCTTTCCGCATCGCGCCGTATCAAGCTTGGGAAGCCTCGCTGCATCGATCACCATGCCTTGTCTCTACGCCTCGTTGCCCACAAGCGGCCTCCCTATCTTGTTTGGAAGATTTCTTTGGTTGACTGAACTTCTAGATACCACGGGATCCTCTCTTCTCTCACCACCTGGCTGTGGTGTTTCAACCTCTTTCCTCCGAGTTACGCGATCGCCGCTCCGCTCACTCCGTCGACGCCGCCCATATCCGATCATTTCGGCGTTGCTGGGGCTCGTCGGTCGATGACGTGAGTAGGCCATCCGAGCAAAGAGAAGAAAAAGGGCAGAGAATGAACCAAGTGTACGGGTTCGCTCTGCAAGGACATGGAGGGGATACAGCTTCCGTGGCACTATCAGGAGGGCTCACAAACGGACACCCACTGACTGCCTGGTGCGCCCCTCCAGAGGCAGACGAGGTGGATGCGTACGACTACCTCACCGCATCCACCGACGAAGACATCGAGATGGACTTGGACGGCCCCGACTACTTCACGGGGTCGGGATACCCAGGAGAACCCATGACTCCATATCCGGGGCCCGCTACTCATCCATACTGTAGCATAAGCCGCTCGTTAGCGAGCATGTGGTCATCGGCGCGGGGCACTGGAGCTACACGCAGACAACGACGTCGCTTTGAGAGCCGCGTCGAGTTTGCTGTACCCACGAAGCCGCTGCCGGGGGGTCTGGGAAGGGTATTGGATCAGAAAAAGATCCGACTCGATCGACGACGACGACAGGCGTCAGGCAGCAGCACAGCGCAGAGACAGAGGCGGCTCCGGACACCAAAGGAGTCGCACGTCAACAAGTCTCCGCCGCGGCACCGGCCCAAGTCGTGGAGCCGCAGACAGCTGGCCCTGTGTCTGACGCGGATCGAGCGCCCCGACCCTATGCCGGCATCCGAGGCGGTGGGAGGCTGGTGGGGGGTCACTCGCTGGGAGGCCATCGGCGCCACTAACATGGAACAGGTGCCGGACGACGATGAGGAGGGGGACGAGATGGACTGGGTCTCGGATGAGGAGGAGCGAAAGGCTGACACCGCGCGCTCGCAGGTGGTCGATTCATGTTCCGGTTAGGAGCCGGCCCATGTTGACCACCAAACCGAGCGCGCCCCCGAACAGTTGCCGCCGCCGCCGCCGCCGCCGCCGCCGACGGATGCTGATGCCGACGCTGCCGCGGCGGCAGCGCAGGCCTGGCTCGACTCGCAAGACTGGCAGGCCCGGGTCCATGAAGCCCAGGCGTACCAAGACTGGCTCAACACGCAGGACGACGACGACCCGGACCTCCAGGATCCCGCAGAGCAAGGGCAGGCCCTAGAGACCCGGCGGACCGGCCCAGCTGGGCCGAATCTGGAGGAGCCTGAAGATCCGACGCTCCGCGGAAGTTCAGTCGTCGGGCCAGTCGCGGGAGCTGGGCAAGGCCCCGCCAACAGGGCGGCACTGGTATGAATGTCGTGACCTAGCGCCCTCGCGGACAGCAGAGGAGCTGCCTTCTTGGTCCAACATCTTGGGGGACTCCGGGAAAAGACAGCGCAAGAGGAGGGAGAGCAAAAGGAAAGGGGAAGCGTTTTGTTTGTTTCGAGGTTGTCTTGTTTGAGTTATTTGGAGTTTACGGAAGATACCCAGGGACTCGTGAATTAATTGAACCTTTTTATACTCACTGACACTTGAATGGCTTCATCTTAGATGTTTCTTCATTGGTTAGACATATGTACCTATCTACTCTTGATTTTCATCCATCCTTTGGATTCCGCCTTTGGAAGTTCTGGTCTGCTTGGGCCAGGCTCTTTACCATTAGTAGCTTCTGCAGCATCCTCTACCTTCCAAGCATCGTCATCCAGGAGCTCCCAGTCCGGTATAGGCGTTTCACCGAGGATTTTCTTCTTCAGCTTATCCGCCAGCTTCATGGGACCAGGCAGCTTGAAAGTCCTAACCAGGTCGGTGCCATCAGCCCCGCCAAGGGCATAAAATGTAGTACCGTGTGAGTAACGGCCTATCCAGCTCGGAGCGGCGTCGTCTTTGTTTGTGGCCGGCCTGTTGTCATCGTTTGTTGTATTTGTGAGCAGTGGCCCTTGAAGACACGAGCTGACCAGAAGGCTGTAGAGATTTTTGCCCATGTTGCAGATATCGTCAAAAGAGCTCTTGTCACCGATTGACACCCCTTGAGAACAGCAGAGCCAAGCAATATTGTAAGCTAATAACGTTACTCCCTCGAGGAAGAAAGAAAAGGCGGCGGAATTTTCCTTTGCAAACTGACGCAAGGGCTTGTCAATGTACAGCGGCCGTGGTGTCGGTGAGTGTTCAGAAGATGTCGCTTGTGCCTCATTAAGAATTGTCGTGGCACCTGGTGTGCCCGGAAACGAGACACGCTCGTGGTGATACGAGCCTGCAAGGTTGAAGATGGTCGGTCGCGGATAATCGCGATGAGGGAGCGTGATCTCGGCGGGTAGGCGTACAGCGAGATAATGCGCAATGAGCATCAAAACGTGGGATATGTGGCCAAGCGAAGTAGAAATGGCTTCGGGCGTTTGTGCTGCGCGTGAGTTAGCATAATGGAAGAAGTGGTGTGACGCGGACCGCATGACTTACATTCCATGTCTCTGAGATCTACGATCGGTAGCCTGCCGAGGACGTACTCATAACGACCAGAGCTTCCCTTTCGTATTCTCTTGAGGCCATAGAGCTTGACAGCCTCTCTGCATAGAAATGCCCTGGTGCCAGCCATGTCTTCTGCGCTCTGAGACCAGCGAAAGTTGAACATTTGTGTCGACTTTTCCACATCGCGCTGGTCCTTGAGGCGGCGATCGGACACACCCTGTGAAGCCGCAGCAAGCTGCGAACGACGAGCCGAAATGACGGCATTCCTCTGCCGTATCTCCTCTTTTGCGTCCCGGATTTGCCGTTGAACCCTGTCTACTGAGTGTAGAATTTGCCGGGTGCCATCATCGGCCAGAATTTGTGCTGCCGTGCCCGCATCCGCAGGTCCCGCGCCGTCTATTAGGGTATTGATTTGGCTGCGTAGATTTTCATTTTCAACCAGAAGCTGCAAATTTTTGATGCGATCGCTGTATATGTGGTTTCTCGCGTCTACTGGACAAAGAAACGGCAGTTTCTGGGCATCATGGCCGCGCAGGCAGGCGTAGCAACTCATTACGAGGGTAGCGACTGCTGCTGCCTGGGCTCTTGATGACACGGCGCGGCGCGGGGCATTTATGCTGCATCAACGGGGCGGTTGTCTGCGATGACCAAGGTGAATCGGGGAGTTGTTTGGTTTTACAAATCGGGCTGCGTTGGTGAAGCGAGATGAGAGCGGGCAGATGATGTTGCTTTGACTGTGCCGAGATGTCACGCGGCATGGTACTGGGTTGGCTGGCCGCCTAACAGTAGGTGGCACGGTAGGTACCTTCTAGGTAGAGATCCGCCACCGATTGTGGGTCTGATCCAGCGCAAGGCCAGCAAGATTACAGCAGATGCATCACTGAGTCTGGCGTCCGAGGCCACTAAAGCCCAGGGACTTGGGCGCCATGATGCAGTATTTCAGGCTTCCACAGGGGACAACTCTCTGTACCAATCAGTACCTCTAATAAGGAACCTACCTACTAAGGTAAGCACGTAAGGTCGGTACCAATTTAACAAAAAAGAACCTTCACGTCGCAACCGCCGGCTCGTCCGACTACTTCATCTACTCGTTCAAAGCTGCAACTTGATCCATCCTTGCCGACTTCCAGAGCAGGCCACCATCTCTGGATTTCATGCAGGTAGCTTTTCCTCAGCAATTCGCATCATGACCACGCCACCAGGTGAACCGAACGGCGTCGAAGAGCATCTCTCGGACGCTGATGATGTGCCGCGTATCAATGGCCATGTCGACACGAATGGGTATCCGCCTTCCGGGAGTCAAACCCCGGAGACTCTCCCGCACCAAATTCCAGATCCGCCGTCGCCAGAAGCCTCCGAAGAATTGCAGGCTTTTGACTGGGAAGACTTTGAATCCCGATACGAAGCTGCCCTCTCAAGAGCAAGCGAGGAGGAAAAAGCAATCCTGAAAGAGGCGGAGTCGCTGTCCAAGGTATATATAGGAGAAAAATGTCTGGAGCTTTGAAATTGATCAAAAACTAGTATTTCCAGGCTTGGGCTGCTGCGGCATCTTCCCACGACGATGCTCGAGCTGTGAAGCGGTTGCAGACCAGACAGCGCTTTGTCAACTTGTCCGAGGAGAAGCTTTCCCAGAAGCAGCAACATTGTTAGTATCAGATAAGCACTACACTTGTTTTCTGCTGCTAACTTTTCTCAGACGTTGAGGTTGTCAGGGCATTCGAGAGTGCACTAGCACTGCTCAAATCTAGTTGAAATTGGCCGCACCACCCATGAATACTCGTTACTTCCTAAATGCATGCAGGAAGAGTCCATACTGTTGCACGGGCTCATTGAATCACGCAAACTCCTTTCAAACATTTATTAGCATTTGTTTGTACGAAGCACTGCCTGGTCAGCCGCCGCGTCGCGTCTGTTGGTCGAAGTGGGGCACGTGACAGCTTTCGCTGCCTAGCACTTGGTTCTTTTCGAATGGCTATTTTGGCTCCTTTATTACTGCCAACCACGTAACTGCGTGGGCGCCAGCATGCCAAATCATGATACACAGCAGCATCAAGCATTAAAGCTGCCAAGTATTTTACCTGTAAGAGTCTTGCTGGGTTTTTTTTCTTTTTTTGCTTTGCGAGAAGAGATTTGCAAGCTAACTGTCAAAGCATGATTTAGCCAAATTCCACCATGCTCACTTTTCCAGTACAGCATTACGCAGCTTCCAGCATGAATTTGTTTCGCCAAACCCCCCAGCCACTCTGTATGATGACGACAATGGAGAGTACTGGGAGGAAGAGGACGAGTTGGGCTACTATGAGGATGGAGTGAAGCGGACACTGACAGACGAACAAATCGAGATTTTTCGCCACTCAGAGCTGCGCGAGCTTGAACGAGCCAGAGAAAATGCACCGAAGCTGCATCAGCCTCAAGTTTCACCTGAAGAGCTAGGCACAATCAGCGGCCAGTCTCATCCGACGACTGCCAACAAGCCACGCAACGGGAAGAAGGGCAAGAAGAGACCGACCAAGCAAGGCAAACGGGAGCCGAAACCTGATCTACGGAAACGAACTTGGGACGTTGTGGAAGCTGGGCTGGACTCTCTTGATTATGACTAATGAAACAAACGGTGTTGATGGATACCCTTGCGTCCAAGGTAAGACTTTTCGATTTCATTTTGTTACTGAACGGCGTATGATGAAAACATTTGTATCGTCATCCTTAGTCAGATTAGTGTCAAGGGCATAGGAACCATGGCTGTTGTCATTGGTGATGCTTGACGATGCTAAGAGGACGAGAAATTAATCTTCTCTCTGACGCCCGAAAGTTATTTTATGACATTGTTGGAGCTGCGAAAGAGAAAATCTGTGCTAACATGGCACTTGAACTTTAGGATGATGCAAAATGGGATTCTGCACAGGAAAATTGGCCTGCCGAAGACTGAGGTGGGTGGAAGATTGGCTCCCCCGTACGAAACTCTCCTATGCTGCGGCCATGGCTAAATATAATGATTGATGAATATCACACTCGCCTGTTTCCAATCCTTTGCTGATTGTTTGTAATGAAGCACATGGGCATGAGGTGCAGTTTATCTGTAGTAGAATGTCGCAGGTGCCATTACGGTCCTGTCTGCCTATGAAGCAATACTGTCGGGGCTGCAGCCATTAACTCCTATGCCGTTTGTTGCATTGCTCAGAAAAAAGGTCAAATATTTTTGGCCATGGCTTGTAACAGAGTTCGCCGTGCCTACCGTCGCATGCTGTGAATAGCCACATACTTTGGTTGCTATTCGTTTGCAGGCCTATACTACCTACATACCTGGATACTACCTACCTACTGTAGGTACCTCTGTGGCTCGCACCTAGGCCCAGGTAGGTAGCCACTGTAGCTCTGGCGCCACAGCGTCGAGGTTGTCGTTAGTGTCTCGCCTCATTCCCCTCTCTTTCACTAACTGATTAGGCTTTCCCCGTTTAGCATCCCATCCCACCACCACCAGCCACTTATTTTGGCCATTGCAGACCCCGACTACCTACACCAGCGTCAAACACACCCGGTGCCTTTGGCCGAATCACCGTCTCACCGTTTCGCCGCTGCGCCTCGCCCACCCATCGTCGCTTGCTCGCGCCGTTGCACCCTCCATCAGTCTTTTCCTTACCATCGCGTCGCGCCGTCTGCGCCGCTTCCCTCGCCCAAGATGGCGCGCGTCTATGCAGATGTCAACTCCAACATGCCCCGCAGCTACTGGGACTACGACAGTGTCAACATCAGTACGTTGCACCATTTTCCGCTCACAGGCCGACGTGACTCAGGGCTTGTGCTAACTCGATATTCCAGGCTGGGGTGTTTTGGAAAACTACGAGGTAGTCCGCAAGATTGGTACGCTGCTTCCAGCTCTGTCCATGGCTCGCGAAAAAACTGCAAAACTAAACCCCGCGTGAGCTGGGCCGACGCGCAAAACCTCGAAATAGAACCAGTATTAACCTAGTTTTCCTGATTCGTCTAGGCCGCGGAAAGTATTCGGAAGTTTTCGAGGGTATCAACATTGTCAACTACCAGAAATGCGTCATCAAGGTCTTGAAGCCCGTTAAGAAGAAGAAGATTAAGCGCGAGATCAAGATTCTACAGAACCTTGCGGGCGGCCCCAACGTCGTCGCGCTGCTTGACGTCGTCAGGGATTCTCAGGTAAGCTCACATGTCAGGCGTGCTTTGTGGCATGCAGCCACTACCTTTACGTTCAAATATTGACCAAGCCACCACCAACACCAGAGCAAGACGCCCTCGCTAATCTTCGAATACGTCAACAACACCGACTTCCGCAACCTATACCCCAAGTTCAACGACCTGGATGTCCGCTACTATATTCTTGAGCTTCTCAAAGCCCTTGACTTCTGTCACAGCAAAGGCATCATGCATCGCGATGTTAAGCCACACAATGTCATGATTGATCACGAGAACCGCAAGGTATGCTCTCTTGCAACCTGGTGACCCCACAGAACTTTGTTTGGCTAATTCTTCTCTCAAGCTCCGTCTCATAGACTGGGGTCTGGCCGAGTTCTACCATCCTGCTACCGAATACAATGTCAGAGTCGCATCTCGCTACTTCAAGGGACCGGAATTGCTCGTAGACTTTCAGGAATATGACTACAGCCTTGACATGTGGAGTCTCGGCGCCATGTTTGCGTCCATGATTTTCCGCAAGGAGCCCTTCTTCCACGGCCAGAGTAATACCGACCAGCTGGTCAAGATTGCCAAGGTACTCGGCACCGACGAGCTGTTTGAGTACCTCGACAAGTACGAGATAGAGCTCGATGCCCAATACGACGACATTCTCGGCCGCTTCCAGAAGAAGCCCTGGCACAGCTTCGTCACATCGGAGAACCAGCGCTTCGTGTCCAACGAGGCCATTGACTTCCTCGACAAGCTGCTGCGATACGATCACCAAGAACGCCTCACTGCCAAGGAGGCCCAAGGCCACGCCTACTTTGACCCCGTCCGCGATCCCGACGTCTTCAAGCACAACCTTGCTAACGCCAGCAATGGAGGGCCGTACAAGACCTCTTGAGCGACGCCGCTCTGTCCCCCCTCGCGGGCCGCAGATGGCATTCGCCGGAGCGCATGCTGGCCCGGCCCTCCAGGTGGGAGAACCGCATTTTGGCTTCACACGCCGGCGCCGCACCAGCCGGTAGGTGGAGTCAAATGATTTCTGCTGTAATCCGCGATACCCCCTTTTCCCTTCTCGATACAGACTCGCACGGATGGGGATGAAAGGCACATAGTTATGATCTATCCGCTACCACATCGACACGAAAACTCTACAGCCCGGGAAAAAATATCAAACTTTGAAGGGATGCGCACGTCAGCGTTTACACTGGGGTTAAACAAAGAAAGGAGAGTAGAAGGCTGGAAACCGGAGCCTGTCACGTTGGCGGCGGTTAGCGGCAGACTGCGATAAA
Organism: Akanthomyces dipterigenus; assembly: GCA_030783385.1. Lineage (NCBI taxonomy): Eukaryota > Fungi > Ascomycota > Sordariomycetes > Hypocreales > Cordycipitaceae > Akanthomyces > Akanthomyces dipterigenus. The sequence continues at coordinate 12,544 of JARJRE010000127.1, read as the reverse complement.
AATTTACAGCAAACATTTCCAGGGGGGTTACGACTGCTGCGTGGGAAGCTCTCTCCAGGCCTCGCTTGTCGTTGCATGGTGAAGGGCTCGTCGCGAGTTGTCCGCCGCTCTCGTCCGTTGTGCTTGTCTTGCTTTCCGGCGTTGCAGGGAGATTGAGTACTCATGGCCAAGAGCTATTTATACTATTTGGGCATTGCGGGAGACCGCAAGGGAACAAGGGGAAATGAGAGCTTGAGCAGTCAGAGCTCGTTTTTGTTTACAACTGCAGGTGCATCGAGAGACGTTTTGGTGTTCTTTTCGCTTGGCTTTGCCGTTTTTGTTTTTCTGTTTTGCCGTCTGTCTGCGTGACCCGTGGCTTGTCTCCTCTTTTGCAACCAGTCGAAAGTGCTTGTTCTTTTTTCAATTTTTCTCCTTGGTTCATAGCTTTTTCACACGATAGCGAAATCTCTAATATACAAAAAATACCAAAACATTTTTGCATAGCCTCGTCAACCAACACCTTGGTATTCCATACTCGTGACAGGGATTTCTTATTTATTTGCAATATATATACCATCTTTAGCACACAAGAAAAGACACGGCCAAGTATATCAGAATGTATACAATCCAAACTCCTCCAGCTACCTATAATGTCCCATACAAAGAAAAGCACAGCTGAGAAGTTCCCAAGCTCTGTTTTTGGTCCTCTTTTATAAACAGGTGAAACAAAAATCCCGCCCACATGTAAACCCATCAACGCCACAACTGCCCTTCTTTTCGTCCGTCGCCGTGTCTGTGCTAGGAGCGGCGCCTGCAGATTTACGTTTGCGTTCCTTGGCTTCTTGGCGCTCTCTGCTGGACCTGGGCTTGTCTCGCGAGAGTGATGACAAGGAGCCTAGGCTCAGGCGTGTCAAAGAGGAGGACGAAGACGAGGCCGGTTTTGATTTTCGGCGCGAGGAACTGCTGTGGGTGGCAGATGAGCTGTGTTTTCTTGACGATGATGCTGAGGAGGAGGATGTTGGTGTGATGGCGGGGCTGGGCTTCGGTGCCGGATTGGTAGTAGATTTCTTCTTGATGAGAGATTCTATGTCATCTTCTCCCCCGTCAATGAGGGATAAGAGTGAACGCCGAGAGGAAGAGCCTTTCCTAATACTGCCTGCTCTGGGGCCCGGGGCCGGGGTCCTTGATGAGCTTCTTGATAATGTGGATGGAAGCCTCGATCGTTCTCCTGCGCTGCTCGGTGATGGCTCCTTTGATGTCGCGTTTGAAGTATCTGTTCTCGAGGTCAAGGAAGAACCTGATTTTCGGCTCTCATGCCTACTCGGCTTGGATTGCTGCGGCAATGGATGTCGTGGCGGCGGCAATGCAGCCATGCCATTGGATGGAAATGGGCCAGTCTCTTCGTCGGCATCAATGTCAAACTTGTCAGGCTGTTCTGCGACAAACACTATATTGGAAAACTCATATTTCGAGACCGCCGGCACTTGTTTGGAGGGCTCCTTTTCAACGAGCTTCTCCTTTCTAGTGTTGTCAGAAAGCGTCACTATCGGTTCGACAGCCTGACTGACTTCCACCTCCGACCTGTCACTCATGAATGCCATGTCCACCGCACCGTCTTCAAAAGTGTCCAAACGCCCATGCATGGGCTCCTCATCGACGAAAAGTGGCATATCGGACATTCTTGACGATACGGGGGCGCTTTCGGCAGAGGCGACATTCATGCCGTCCATCCATGTGTCCTCTTTAGTGAAGCCATAATCACTTGTAGGGCTGGAGGGAACATCTTCAGCCTCTGACATCACGTCAAGGCTGTCCAATATGTCTGCGGCTCCAAGTATATTGGGGTCTTGTGGGAGCGGTTCCAAAGGCACAGAAGCCCTCCTCACTGGCGGTCTCTCTGCTCGCTCGCTAGACGCTTGCTCGCTTCGGATGTCAATTCCACTGTCGTCCCCATCTCCACCGGTAGGCACAGACGGTCTGGTTGCCTCATCCGGCTCTGTGGGTTTGATGGGGTCTGGCTGCACAGTCTCTGCTGTATTTATAGCGGAATCTGGCAGTGTGTTTGTGTTGGTTTGTGTGCTCGAGATGGACTCGTTGCTCATTTTCTCCAGCGCCTGAGCAGCACCCGTCTGCTTTGCAGCTGTCGAATGACATGGTTTTGACGTTGTTGCTGTGTTCCTGGGTTGAGCGATTGCTACTGGCACGCGCGATGGCTTCATTTTGTCGCCTATGGATACGCGTTTCAAGGAATCAAGCAGAGCCGGCGCTTCATCGTCAGACAAAGCATACACTGTATCGATGTAGTTTTCTCCCAGGAAGCTCTGCACTTGCATTTCCGGTCTCTTATAAGAAAACACAGGGTTCTTGATGGCGAAAGCTGCGGGTGCTTGGTCGTCTGACAATCCTTCATCGTCTTCTTCAAAGTGCACGACGCTGTTGACATGATTCTTGATTGTTTGGCGCATAATCTGGGTTGACTGTAGCTTTTTCGGCGTTGTCCGGATAGGAAGGCTTGTCACTGTGTCCTGAGAATCAGGAATCGTAGATGGTGTTGCCTCGCTCGATCCATCTGGGCTGTCTTTCCCAGCAGCAAGTTCTTCTGCTTCTCGCTTTTCCCTTGCTACCTTTTCGGCCGCTTCCTTTTCCTTCGCTGCCACTTCGGCTTCCTCTTTTTCCTGCTTTTTTCGTTCTCGTCGCGCCTGCACCGACAAAGCTCGCAAATGCATCTTGATTTTATAACTAGTGCGTCGCTCCGCCGAAACCTTTTCCCACGACACTTGCTCGCCAAAATTGGCTGGCTTTCGCTCACGTCCCGATCGCCTACGGCCTTCGGCACCGCCGTCTGTGTCGTCGCCATGTTCTTTAGCCATAGTAGAGCGACGAACGGCCCTATCGATGAGCTCCTGTTGTATCTTTCGCAGCATAGTTTCGGCCTGGCCCACACATTTATCAGTATCGGCCGCTCCGTCCGACTCGGTGGCGGAATTTTCTCCCTTCTGCGACGGTTTCGGAGCATTCCTGGTCCTCTTTTTGGATGTTGCCTTGGACGCGAGCTGCAAGGCTTCTGCCAGCTCGCTCCAAAGTGTATCGTCGTCCTCATCGCCAAATTCACCCGCGGGGTTCTTCAGGTCAGCCAGCCCGCCGTTATCCTCGCCCTCGCCATCGTAGGCACCTGTATCGGTAGGGACACCTGTCTCGGCAGAGGCACCAAGTGCCTCGGCTGGTTTAGGTGGCCGACCCAGTCGCTTGCCATTTTTGGAGAAACGCGGCTGCATAGGCCGCCGTCGCCGTTTGCGACCCAATGCATCATAAGTTATCTCTGGCTCTAATTGACAGTGGTCTGTGCTCTCATCTTCTTGTCTAATGTTTCGGATTTCTTCTTCAACTCCCGGACCATCTGGAGTAACCCTCTGCGCCAAGGGGCGGGCGTGCAGTCCGGAAACTGGTTCAGATATCGGCGGTTTACTTTGGTCTGGCGGCATCGCTTGAGATGGCCAAGTCCCTGAGTTGGGTGCAAAGGTTTCGGGCACGGTCCAAGGTGCAGAAGTTATAGAAGGGGCGTGAGGTATCGGTAATTGGCCGGAAAAGCCGTCCCATGGCGAGGGACATGGGCCTGGACCTTGGAACGGGTTGCCATACCAGGGCTGCATGAAGCCCTGGTGCGCGGCACCAGGGAAGCAAGGCATATAACCAGCGGGAGCGATTCCAGCACCATAGGAGCCAGAATTCTCGTTCGATTGGTCGAGCTGATATTCGATCATATGAGCACCATCAAGCTTGGCCTCGTTTTGCTGCATATCTAGATGGTATGGCAGGTGCTCGGTATGCACCAGGCTATCAAATTGCGCGTCGATCGTCGAGTCCACCAAACTGTTGTCTCCTGTCGGTATTCCACAAAGCGCCGGATCAATAGCCTCGTCTGACTGAGCGGATTTCCCGTCATACTTGTCAAATATCTGAGCAAGCGTGGCGCGGAAGCGGGGATCGGCAAAGGCTTGCTCGAGGTGCAGCTGGTATGTTTTGTCGTCTGCTCCCTCTGATGCTTTTGCATGCTGCGGTGGTGCATGTTGCATACTGCTATTGGGGTCTTTGAAGGGCGGCGGGGAGGCTGTACGCCGCCGCTTTGGCACCGGTTCGTGATCCATTGCCATCCATCCGCGGGTTGGAAGTCAACAGAAGCTATGCGGTGTGCCAATTTCCACTGTCGAGAGTGGATACACGCGACATTTCCGTGTTTGTCACCTTCTGAAGATGTGGTTGTCGCAAGTCGCGCCTCGTCTCGTCGAAATAGCTTGGTTGTCGTGAAGATGCGGTCGTTTGGCAATGTAGATAGAGCAGAGTCTCGCAGCTCGGTTTACATTGCCTGCGGTCCATCGCGTTCCGGCGGTGGGTACGCGTAGAGTACAGGTAAATTCACCCGCTAAAAGCCGCCTCGCATGCTTGCGCTACAACTTACGAGGCCACAGCGGCCTGGCGATTGCAGATTACAGTGGGCTTGCCCCACGATACAGGGGACTTGGGTGTCCGGCCCCCACCACATGCATTTGGCTGCATCCACGCTCGTGACAACGTCATTCCGCAACTTGCACTGCTCACCTCTATTTCCAATAACCCACGCTTATGCCTTGCACAAGTAAAGGGCGCACTGCCTGTTAGAGACAAACATGTTTTGTCAGAAATGTCGTCAGCCTCTCAAGCTAGACGGCTCCCTTCAGGACCTGAATCCAGCTGCCTATGATCTACTGGTTTGTATGTTCTTCCTCGCAACCATCAGCCTGTTCAAGGAAATTACTCACCACGTTTCTAGCTTCAGCAGCGCCGCAGCCGCCCAGGCAAACAGTCGTCCAATTTCCAGCGAAGTCGCAAATAAAGGAGCGAGACGCAGCTCGAAAATCGCTCTACGAGACGGCGTCGCAGAGCGCAAGCAGCCAGCCAACCTTCAAACGCCATCATGGTACTAACCCACGAGATCCGGCCATGTCGTTTATATACCTGTCCGAATCACAGATCGGCCATCAATACGACCGCACGCAATCCCCGAAGCAGCAGCAGCAACTCTCGCCTACTGCGGCAGCTCAGACGCCGACCAAGATGCATCGGTCACCCTCTAACCAGACCACGAGCTCGGCGCGCGAGGACGAAATGGGCCGCGTAAATCGCCTATTCGAGATTCTCACAGCACGCTCCGATATTGACTACCCAATCTGTGTCGAGTGTACCGACATGCTCGTCGACGGCTTGCGGCTCAAACTTGACACCGCCACCCGCACGCGCGACGCCTATATTTCGCACCTCAAGGAGATTAGCGCCACGCAGCCCAGCGACGCCGACAAGAAGTCCACTCGGGAGCGACAGCGCAAAGCAGAAAGCGAAAAGGCGGCCGCCATGGAGGAGCTCAAGCGCCTCGAAACCGAAAAGGCTGCGCTCGACGAGGAGATACTGGCGCTCGAGGACGAGTCGCGGCAGCTCGACAAGGAAGAGGCCGCGTTCTGGGGCGAGCGCAATGCCTTTGCGGCCAAGCTGGCCGACTTTCAGGCCGAGAGATACAGCGTAAACACAAAATATAACAACGACTCTCAGCTACTGCAGAAGCTCCAGCGATCTAACGTCTACAATGACACCTTTTGCATCAGCCACGATGGCAGCTTTGCCACCATCAACGGCCTGCGCCTTGGCCGCCTCTCTAGCAAACCCGTCGACTGGCCAGAAATCAACGCTGCCTGGGGCCACGCGCTGCTGCTCCTCGTCACCGTTGCCGACAAGCTCGAGTTCCGCTTCCAGGACTACGAGCCGCAACCCATGGGCAGCACGTCCAAGATTGTCCGCTTCGACGCGGCCAGCCCCGCGGCCAGTCGCGTCGGGCACGACACCGCCAGCCGTACCGCCGTGTCTCGCCCCCCGGCCGCGCCCAAGAAGAACATTCTCGAGCTCTACAGCTCCGGCGGCGACCTGCCCCTCGGCCTGCGGCTGCTCCACCGCGGCTTCGATCATGCCATGGTCGCCTTTCTCGAGCTTGTTCGTCAGCTGGGCGACCACATCCACCGCAAGACGGAGCCCACGGGACGCCCGCTCAGCCTGCCATACCGCATCGACGGCGACAAGATTGGCGACGTGAGCATCCGCCTCGGCATCGCTCAGGACGACGGCTGGACAAAGGCGTGCAAGCTGACGCTGACGTGCTGCAAGTTTCTCCTCGCGCATGCCAGCAACGTCAGCACGACCACGCGAGATCCAGAATCATAGAGGCGGACTTGCCGCTGTGCGATTGCGTATATACGCGAAAAGGGGATAGAGGTATAGTACGTGTACATACTAAACATGAATTGGCAACAACAGAACAACGATCTGTGTTGCATCAGCACATTTACATATAATGAAAATTCAAGACATTACAATCTCATTTATTTCCGTCACTTTGAATCAAAACAAAGGCCTTTTCATCTTCATTATGCACATTGCTCGGGCAGGACTATGTACATCTTGAGAATAGATCCCCTTCGCCACAATGGCAGCCATAATGTTACTAACTCCAGAACTGCAGGCTGACTATAGCCTCGATATACTTTCTGCTTTTGTAAAAAAGAGCCAAGTGAAGGAAAATTGTAACAGCATGAGAAAGAACGTCTTGCTCGCTTCTGTTCCACAATCCACCCGCTCCAACTTCTCATTCGTACCTATTTTTAAAATGCAATCTCTTCCAAAAAAAAAAACTGCCCCTAAAACTTCTTCGGAAGAAAATAACAAATACAGTATAATCATATAAAATAACAATGTAAAGTAAAAGAAATGCTATAAAATGCAAAATTTTAGGTGTTTCATAACAATGCGAAAGATGGCCAACACGGCGAACCCGATTACTTCTTGCCTTGAATGGTCGCCTCCAGCTTGTCTTTCTCACCACTGTGCTCACACATATCGCGAAAGATGCTGCCCTGCTTCTCCCAAAGTTCCTTGGGGCTGCCGTATTCAGCGACAGTGCCCTCGCTGAGGACGAGAATCTTGTCAAAGTCGGCGATGGTGCTCAGACGATGCGCAATGACGAGCAGGGTGCTGTTGTCAAACTCCTCACGGATACTGCGCTGGATGAGCATGTCTGTGGCCATGTCGACGGCCGATGTAGCTTCGTCGAGAACCATGATCTTGGGACGCGAGACGATGGCGCGGGCAATGCAGAGGAGCTGGCGCTGACCTTGGGAGAGGTTGCCACCCGATTCGGAGATACCACTGTTGAGATCTCTAAAAATGTTGGCATTGTGCGGCGCGACAGTCGAGTTGGAGGATGACGCTGGCTCGTTGGCGGGAGTGACGGGCTGAGAGTCGATCAGGTGGACACGCTGTAGACACTCGCGGAGCTCCTCGTCACTGTACTGCTCGAAAGGATCGAGATTGGAACGAACAGTTCCGGAAAACAACACGGGATCTTGAGGGATGATGGCGAGGCGAGAACGCAGACTGTGCAGATCAATCTTGGAAATATCGACGCCATCAATGATGATGGAGCCGGAGCGTGCTTCAAGGAAACGGAAGAGAGCAAGTGTCATAGAAGACTTGCCCGCGCCGGTACGACCAATGACACCAACGCGCTCATTGTTCTTGACATCGAAGGAGACGCCCTTGAGAACGGCAGGCAGACCCTCAGCATAGCCAACCACGACGTCCTTCATCTCGATAGTACCGGAAGTAGGCCAGGCAGCAGGAGGCTCAGTACCATCCTGCTTCTCCATTGTCAACTCCGAGTACTCAACGACACGCTCCGCGGCGTTCATGTCGAGCTCCAGACCGGCGTAGGCTCGGATAGCGAAAAGAATGGTGTTGGCAAAGTCAAGAGCAAAGGACATGGCGAAACCGGCCATGGCAGCGTTGGTCTTGGTGACAATAATGACGACACCAACGCAAGTGGTGAATATGGTACCAATAGCGGCCATTCTGATACCCATCCAACGGTTGAAGATCCAAAAGTGAACCTTGTTCGTGTTCCACGTGTCGAGGTGGTAATGCATGCGATTGATGTAGTCCTTGTTCTTCTGGAAGGCTCGCAGTGTGGAAACGCCGGCAAGTGTCGTGTTGAACAGCTCGAAGACGGGCGACTTGGAATTGCTTTCAAGACGCTTCATGGGTCGAGCACCATCCATATACTTCTTACCAATAAATCCGGCTCCAATGATGAGTAAGAGGGCCAGAGGCAGAACAAGAGGAGTGACCAGAGTCGAGGCCGCGCAAACAGCAATAATTGCCAAGCATCTGCCAATGAAGAAATTGATGCTGAAGCTCAGGCGAGTGTCAATGACATCAAAATCGGCCGTCATGCGGTTAAGTACTCGGCCAACGGGAACGGTGTCAAGCCACCTTAGGGGCGTGCGCACAACGGTGAAGAGAATTTGTTCAAAGAGCTTGTGACTAGCCTTGAGACTCATGGTGAAAGCCCAGAGCATGCGCATGGAGCCAACGATGCCGCTTGCCAGAGCAATAGCAGCGTAGATACCCAGGTAGAAGCTCAAATGCTGATCGTTATCGTGAACAGGTGCAGCAGAAGCATGGAGATTGCCGTGTTGCAACGAAAACATGCTGGCAGTGCCGTGGGTAGAAAAGGTGTTGACAGACATAGTCGAGTTATCGGCAGGCTGTTTCACAGATTGTCCAGTCCAAATTTGCAGCCAAAAGTTACGGCCGACATTACCAACTTCATAGGCAATGTAGAAGAAAGCGCACGCGATCCAGAAAGGGAGGCCGCCACTGGCGTTAATGTAGGTCGCATAGACGTGGCGTTTAACAGAGCCCTTTTCAATAGTTTCGTCTTCGACAAACTTCTTGGCAGACTTGGAAGGAACCTTTTGCAGTTCGTTCTCGGCGTCGGAGGCTTCCTCAGAGTTGACCATGGTCTCGGCATTGGCGGCTTCGTCGGCCTGAATTTCGGCTTCCGTTTGAGTATGGCTACGAATTTTAGAGAGGGTGCCGTCCTCGGCGAGGTCACTGGTGAGACCAGAGTGGAGGACACTGCCTTCACCAAGCTCAACAAGGTACTTGGTCTTGGACTCAACCAAAGCAACATGGTGCGTGACGAGGATACGAGTGCGGCCATGGCAGATGGGACCAGCAATGCACTTCTCGAAGATTTGCCGACCAACGTGAGCATCGACGGCGCTGAATATGTCGTCCAAGAGCAAGAGCTCAGCACGGGAATAGACAGAACGAGCGAGAGTGACACGCCATTTCTGACCACCACTCAGGTTAATACCGTTGGCACCAAGCTCAGTCTGGTCGCCGTCCTCGAGAATGTCAAGATCCTTGCGCAGGGCACAGACCTCGACGACAGTGTTGTAACGCTCCTCGTCGTATGGCAGACCAAAGGTGATGTTGTCGCGCAGAGTGGCATTTTCGAGCCAGGGGTTCTGGCTCACGTGCGCAACGGTACCGGGAAGAATCCAGTTGCCCTTGTGAGCTTTGATGTCATTGCGCTCATTCAGAGGGGGTGCAGGGGGCATGAGGACTTTACCAGCAAGAAGATCAACTTCGCCGATAAGAGACGAGAGCAGAAGACTCTTGCCAGTACCAGTCTTGCCGGAAATGACAGAAAGCTCACCCTGGGGGAAAGACAGGTTCAGGTCGCGAAGGACAAATCGCTCCTCCTCAGCAACCTCGTCATCAACAGGCCAAGCAATGGAGGCATTGTCTAGAGCAGCATCATAACCGCGGGTGATGATATCAGTCATCTCGGGGCCCTCGAGGTACTTGCCAAGTCGACGAACCGAGATGAGGGTATCAAGACCGTAGCCAATGAATTCGGGAAGAACAGATAGACTCATTTCCAGACTCTTGAAGATGCCAATAGCGACGAAAGCAGTAGAAGGCTTCAGTGATCCATTTTGAACAGCATAGACAGCGAGAGAGACGACAGCAAGCAGGATAGGGCTGACAATCCAGCAAGTGAAGAGAATGAGATCGATGGCGAAGATACGGCGAATAGTGCCCAGTTCCTTTCCACGCTTGGCCATGATACGGGCAGACCACTCCTTTTCCAGAGCGGAGAACTTGATCTGGCGAATACCGAGAAGTGCTTCGTTGATCATGGCGAGCTTTTCGTCGCGAATCTTCATGAGCTTGTCCTCCTGCTTGAGATAAATCTTGGAGGCGTACATGTTGATTGGCAGGACAATGGCCCAGGCGATGACACCGGCCAAGTATGGCTGGTAACCAATGAGCTGAATGAGGAAGACGGAGTAAAGAACGAGCTTTGAAATGGCATTGATGATGATGAAATGCATGGCGAGGAAATCGGCAATACGTCTCGAATCTACACCGACAAGGTTGACGATAGCCTGTCGAGATCGAAGAACGGTCTTGTCAGACGAATCCTCCTTGTCATCTTTGTCATCTTTCTTCTTGTCGTCATCGTCCTTTTTCTTGTCTTCCTCATCACTGTCGCGGTTCTTCTCGGCTGTCTTGACATTTTTGCGTCGGAGAGACTTTTCAAAGACGAGGGCGGAAAGCTGAGCAGACATGGGGATACCCATGCCGACAATGGCATACCAATTCAGATAGCCATCGAGCCATTGTTCACTGATACCGCAGAGTCCAAGACCAACAATGTGAAGCCAAAAATCGCTGAATCTCATCTCATCGGAAGGAGTAGTTTCGAGCTTTTGGATGAGCCTGAGGAGAATGATGTAGGGAATCATGCCGACGGCAACACGGAAGAGTGTACCAGTCCACTGAATAGCAAAGCGCCAGCCGTAGACACGTATGAGGTTGCGAAGCAGACCAGCACCAAATTTGAAGCTCTCCCAGCTTTCGACAAGAACCTTGGATCGAGCGTAGCTGGGCGGGCGAGGAACATCGGTCTGCTTCAAGTCACCTTTTTGGCCTCCGAGATCGAGAGTCTTGCGACCCCAGCCCCAGGTAAATCTGTTGAGGGCATTGACGCTGAAGTTGCGATCGACAGACTCATCGTTGTAGAAGACGTCGGGGCGGCGGGGGATGAGCGTGGACGAGATGGCGAGAAGACCGGCAGAAACAAGAGTGCAGATGCGCAGGATGAGCGTGATGTCGTGCTGGAGGGACTGGTATTGGCCAACATGGTTGGTTTCGGCGGCTCCGACAATGATGTTGACGAGGGAGCCAAGGAAAATGCCAAGACCGATATCATAGACTTTAATGAAGTTGTGGTGAGCACTCATACAAGCGGCTTGCAGCAGGATGAGAATCTAGCAATGCGAAAAACAATAGGGTCTTGTTAGCAATTAGACGTCGAGAAACCCTGAGGACTCCCGAAGAGCCAGCGGGTAGGTTCGAGGCATTGGTGAAACTCACCCAAGCACCAGTGGTGAGCCAGGTGGACAGGAACAGGTTTCCATGAGAAGAATCGGTTGTATTCAAGACAGCGAGAGCAATTGACAATGCAGCAGTGGAAGCGGCGAAAAAGGTCACGGCAAACTTGCTAGCCCTGTTGGAGAAGGCAGCAATGGATTCGGGGGTGGCGACACCATCCTGGTCCTCGTAGAAATTGTCCTTGGGAGCGCGGGATCGAATCTGAGAGACGATTGCGGTCACGGCGGGCAGGGTGGTGAGAGCCGCAGCAGCCAGTCCAGCGGCCGAGGCCGTGAAGAGCTGGTCGTGATCCATGATGGGAGAGCGCGAGACGAGGCGGGAAGAAGGCCTCGGAGGGCGTGATGGCTCGCGAGGGCGCAGCCAGGGAAATGCGTGCTCGTCAGCCGCCTGGTTGTCACGGTCGGGGGTTACGTGCAAGGCCGAAGATGGCAGCGGCGGGTCCGAGCTTGCCTGTTAGTAAGTAAGAGTGTGCCGTGCAGCTGGCGAGTAACTGCAAACGGGCTCGATGAAGCTGTCAGCTCTACAATGGCAGCAATAGAAAGCAGCCAAAAGATACAGGGCGGCCTCTGGGAAAAAGATGTGGCAAAGGGCAAACAGAAGTAGGAAATAAAGAAGCCGGAGAGTAATTGCCCGGGCCGAGCAGGGGATCAGGTAGTCTTATGACGTGCACAGCAAGCGCAGCCTGGTCGCTGGGTGAGTCGAGGCCCCCTCCGGCTGAGGCGTTGAACGAAATAATTTTAGTCGGTCATACGCCGTGCCAACTGCCAGATGGGGGAGTTAAACGAGCTTGGACCAGCGGGCCGACGTAGAGAATAATGAAAATTAAAAAATATCCAGGGAGTGAGCTAATAGGAAAGAGGCAGAGAAAAAGTACCGATTGGCAGCGAATTGCGTGCAGAGCTGTGCAGGGAATCCATGCGTGCGGCTGGCGGCCGGCAGGGTCTGGCGGGCAAGTTAGTCACTAAAGTGGGGGGCTGGAGGGCGGGCGCTGGCAAACGGGGTGTTTTAGTGGTGGACGGACTCTGTGACTCTGTTAGTACCTACCTTGGTTGGTGCTAACCTACCTAGACGACGTCGCGGCGGTCGCTGGTGGTTCGTCTACAGTGGGTGTAGCAGTATCCGTAGTGGAAAGGAACAGAGGGAGGGACCCGCCACGACTCCCATAAGGTCGTGATAACGAGTTTTTTTGAACTTTGCTTATAATCATCAGGTGGGCCATTTATATAGCGCTTACCTATAA